>VRLP01002604.1:0-83805 GCA_009660295.1 Lophius piscatorius | reverse complement strand
AACTGTGAGTAAGCAGACTGGATAGGTAGAGAGGAGGAACCAGAAAGGACAGAACGGATTGAGTCAATTTTTGATTTGAAGAAAGCCATGAAATTATTACAGTGCTCCTCTGTAATTTCTGTAAGTGGGGGGGTTTGTGGTTTAAGGAGATGATTGATAGTGGAAAACAGCTGCTTAGAATTTCCAGGACTGGTTTTGATGATGTTTTAGTAGAACAGTGACCGAGCCTCTCTAAGGGACTTTGAGTAGGCCTTTTGGTGTTCCCGTAAGGCTAGCTTGTTGACAGTGAGACCTGAAGCCTTATTTATTATTTATTATTTATATATTATATATATATATATCCATAATATCATTCTTTATATATAAACTAAGTTGCATTTTAATTTCATACCAACATTTACCACAATGTGAGGAAGAACTGAGTTGATTTTGGGAATGGTCGGTTGTATATTTCCGACACTGTAGGGGGCGCTATATCACCAGAAGTTCTTAACCGTTTATCCGATTTCGTCCATATTTGATGCGTCTGAATGGACTCCAGCAGATGTAAGTTGTTTACTCGTATGTTGTGTTTTACTTTAACAGTTTATATTCTAGTCACTAGGGGGAGCTTTAAAGGGGAAATCAACTGTTTTTGGGACATAACTTGCCAACCGTTGGCCCGATTTCGTCCAAATCTGGTGCGTCTGAAGCGACTCGATCTTTTATATTTGGACTAGAGTTTATTCACGCCGGGACCTTTATTCTACATAAAACATATTTTGGGACATAACTGCGCACGTATACCTTTGGCGTAGACCTAGTTTACCCCGATCTCGCAGTGGTCCTCGGTTTTCCCTTCCATCCTCCGTCACCTGCTGAGTTTCCGCCTTTTCTTCCCCGTCCGTCTTCCAGCAGACAAAAGAATCTGGCCCCAGAGCGAAGGCGGCGTTTCCTGCCAGCTCCTGCGGCGCCGGCGCTCAGCGAGACTTTCATGTGTTTACACCGAGCCTAAGTGGCTCTCCACGATCACGAGTGCTCCTGACGACGCCGCGGGGACTTCTTCACGCTCTATGTCGTCTTTCAATTAGCATTCCCTGCAATTATTTTTGCGTATGTGCGGCGCGGCGGAAAAACAAATCAGTCCTGATGAATTGTTGCGCTGCTGCGAGATCAATCCATCAAATCAAGTCCTGACAGCTTCCAGCGCCGGTGCGTGGGCGACGCCCCCCCCCTGAGTATTCCTTCCGTTAGATTAACCTTTACCACAAACCATTGGCGTCCTCGCCTGGAACGCCTCTACAGACGTGAAGATTTCATTCACGCAGGAAATACATTCATCAATGAGAGAGCTGATCAGAGTGGAAACGGACGCCACAGGATGAACAAGATGAAGAGCGGCGCTCCTTCCTCATCCTTGACAGAATAATAGTGCTACGTTTCCCGTGGCGAAGGGCGAGAGATGGATCAGATGCGGAGCTTCTTCCTCCACAAACAGCTGATTTATTCATTCGTGTCCAGGAAATCTTCAGCGCAGCACTTTTGTGTCGTCTCATAAACGGGTCGGAGTTCTTCAGCAGAACCTTTCAGTGTATCAGATCCATATTTCACAAACCCGAGAATGGATGTCTGAATGTGGATTCACTCCGGGTTTTCAGGCTTCCGCTCGCTCTGTGTTTCATATAAAATAGCTCCCCCTAGTGAATCAAATAGGAACTGTTCTTCTGGAGTAGATTCATATCCACCGATTCTGAAGGAAACCGGACCAGCGGTCAGGAAGTTCTGTCCCAAAACATATATTTTTTTCGTTAACAGCAGGTTTTTAGTGAGTAAAAAGAAAAAACGGCTACAAAGGGATCACAAATCAGTTTGGTACCGGTCCAAAGCCCCGATAAATGAGGAGGGTTTCATCAGGAGGAGCATTTGTTATTAAACCTATGCCAAATCCATATGCCGAACATTTCCCTGTGTGAACCTGGACTGTTCAATTCATTCTATCTCCTCTTTCATATGTAAAGAACAACAAATATTCTTCTTTGTAATTCCTCTTCATCTCTCTCCTCCTCCTCCTCCCACTCCTCTGTTTCCTCTCTTTAATCTAACTCCCTCTCATTATTGTCCTCTCTTGTTTTCTCTCTCTCTCCCCCTGCGGTGAAAATCAAGTGCCAGCATGAATTTGTATGGCCTCATTTGTGTGTGTGTGTGTGTGTGTGTGTGTGTGTGTGTGTGTGTGCTTACACAAACCCAAATGCAGTGTTTGACCTTGTGCAGCTGACTGTATCAAAGCTCCTCTCCGTTCTCCCATAGGTGTACACAGGAGTGTGTGTGTGTTTGGGTAAGGGTGTGTGTGTTTGTGTGTGTGTGCTCATTCTTAGGTGCAACATTTGTCCTTGTGCATTCGAGCATATCTGCGTTTGTCATAATTATTCACGGGTGTGCTTGTGCATGTTCCCGTGTGTGTGTGTTGGCATGTGTGTGTGTGTGTGAGTGTTAAAGCCAGCAGGGCACCTGCGGGTGCCGTCCATTCAATGTAGCGGGTCTGTTAGAGGAGCAGGTCACCAGTCAGACACGGTTTAGTCAACGCTCACAGATCCAAACACGTCTGGTTCCAGCCCGTCGGTGGACACGGGTTTAATCCCCCCGCAGGTGGTCGTGAGATCAGGACCACCAGACGTTTGAGTCTACAGATCTTATTAAGACTTTGATGTTTTCCATCTGCAGCGAGGTCTGAAGGAACTCTTACCTCCAACCGTCCAACGTCTCACTTCCTGTCTTCATCAGTGAACACATCTGGTTTAAAGGAGCAGTTTGTAGAATTCAGAACTCCCACCATCAATCAGGGGAAGGTCATCAGCTGGAATAGAAACGATGTTTGATGTTTGTTTGGAAAGATAACTCTTCATATCTGAAAAGGGGGCGGGGCCTCATCCGTGGACGCCGCCATGTTTGTACTGACAAACTGAGTGGAAATGTTACGACACTAAAAACCAACGAGGAAGATGTACCTTACAAGTGTGTGTGTGTGTGTGTGTGAGAGAGAGAGAGAGAGAGTGCATTCATGTTTGTGTGTGTGATAATGTACCTGATGATGATGTAATCTGAGGTGTGTGTGTGTGTGTGTGTGTGGGCGGGCTTCCTGTTCTTTGGCAGAGCATCACAAGAGTTGCGTTCACACGCTTTATGTTTGGAACAGTTTAGTCAAACTATCGAGTTTTTATTCTTTTATTCTTTTAGTTTTTCTCCAGCAGCAGAAGAAGAGGAAAAAAGAAAAAACCCGTGGGAACACGGTTCGCCCACAGCGGAGGTTCACGCCATCTGAGTTCAGTCCTTGATGAAGTCAGCCCACCTCAGCTCCTGGAGAACACCGGAGCAACTTTCACCCACATTCTTCTTTTACCTGGTTTGAACCAGAAAACATACACAACAACAACAACAACAACAACATGCTCAGCTTCTTTATGCACCTTATTTTCCTATACAGGGTTTTATTGTAGGGAAAACGACCAAAGATGTAGAGAATGAAGGGAAGTGGAGTCTCTCTCTCTCTCTCTCTCTCTCTCTCTCTCTCTCTCTCTCTCTCTCTCTCTCTCCCCCCCTGTGTTTTGTCGTTCTCCCTAGAAAATCCTGAGAGGTTGCACATCCTGTTTTTAGATTGAGTATGCATCCAAATCTTCCAGTGAAAGCAAAGCGCTATTAAACACACACACACACACACACACACATATACACACACACACACATCCAGGAGGAGCCTCACACAGATTTTAAGAGACAACTTGAAACAGCGGCGGACCGCTCTGGTGCCGGAGGACGACACAGAACCGCTAAATCTGTTGCGTCACCGAGTTTCAGGTCCGGTTCTTTTATCTGTCACAGGACGGGAACACGGGACATCATGTGACGTTTGGGACGGGCTTTAAAGAATCCCTCTTGTGAAGACAGACGGGGTCCTGAAAGAGGAGGAGCCCACCCTCCGTACGGACCCACGGGTGGAGGTTACTCCTGAATATGAGATCATATTTATACATCATTAATTATATATGCAGACATTAACTTTACGCTCTTCATAGATTTACTACCAACTGTTGGACATTTATCCAACATCCAACCATCCATCTATCCATCCATCTGTACATCCATCCATCTGTACATCCAACCATCCATCCATCCATCCATTTATCCATCATCCATCTGTACATCCATCTGTACATCCAACCAGCCATTCATCCATCCATCCGTCCATCCATTTATCTATCATCCATCTGTACATCCAACCATCCATTTATCCATCATCCATCCATCCATCATCCATCCATACATCTATCCATCCATACATCCATCTGTACATCCAACCATTCATCCATCCATAAATCTATCCAACCATCCATCATCCATCTGTACATCCAACCATTCATCTGTACATCCATCCATTTGTACATCCAACAATCCATCCATCCATCCATTTGTCCATCATCCATCTGTACATCCATCTGTACATCCAACCATCCATTTATCTATCATCCATCTGTACATCCAACCATCCATTTATCCATCATCCATCCATCCATCCATCCATCCATCATCCATCCATACATCTATCCATCCATACATCCATCTGTACATCCAACCATTCATCCATCGATAAATCTATCCATCATCCATCCATCCATCCATCATCCATTCATCCATCCATCCATCCATCCATCCATCTGTACATCCAACCATTCATCGATCCATCCATCTGTACATCCAACCATTCATTCATCCATCCATCCATCCATCCGTCTTGACTCTGTCTACAGAAACAGCCTGTCAGTCAAACGTCGGGTCTTTCCTGCGTGACTCAGTCCGATCCACTGAGCAGAACTTTGTTCAACTCTCTTCCTCTTAAATGTCTGTAGATTCCTGCAGAGACTCTTTTCTCCTCTGGGACCGCTGGATGTTTCATAAATGTATAAAAGGAGGCGTGAGGAGAGAGTGTGTCATTTGTCAGACCTCTAACAATCCCTCTGATCTCGTTTCACGCTCCGCCGTCGAACAGAACCGAACAGAACCCCTGAAGAGTCTCTGGGCGGCTGAGGACGATCCGTTCAGCGCCGCTATTTGACTTTTGTCTTTCGCCTCTCTGATATTTTTCATGCCATTGTTTCCTGACTGGAGGCGAATTTAGATAAGCCCGGAATGTTTGCTCAAACGCCCACTCAGAACCTTTTGGGCTTAATTCCAGGCGTCCGTGAAGCTCAGAGGAAAAACAATCTGGGATTAAGTTATTTTTAAAAAGCTAGCCCAGAACAAAGAAACTAGAAAACACAGATTCTCTGTGGACTCATTCAGACGTCCACTTATTAGAATGTGAATCATGTTGAAGAGACGGGAATGTAAACGTCATATTTAATGTAGTAGTTCAGATTTTACTCACTAGGGGGAGCTTCTCTTTTTACAGGAAACACAGTTTTACACACATAACTAGAGACAAACTTCTACAAGGATCAATTTCAAATTTCATACCTGCAAAGATCTCAGTGTGAAGATGAACTGGGGGGATTTTGGGAAAGGTGGGATGAATGTTTAAGACACTAGGGGGCGCTTTAACACCAAAAGTTTCCGGGCCATAATTCCCCTACCATTTTTTAAGAAAAACCTTGAATTCTTGAACCAAAATTTACCCATAATGCACTGCAAATCTATACATGCAAAAACAGCCTGTAGGTCAGTCTGAACTTTAACCTTTAGCCTTCTGTCCCACGCTTTGCCTGCTCAATCACAGCGATAGAAATACAAATCTATACTCTGTGTGTGTGTGTGTGTGTGTCATCACATCATTACTCTGAAGTCAAACTGATGAAGAAGCTGCGCCCCATGAAGACGTTGTTACTCAACCGGTTCATGGAGACGTCTTCCATCCCGGCAGTAACGGTCACATGACTTGCACACAACCTGCAACGACACACTGATGAATCTCTGTCGCGGCGCTCATGAGGCTTCTTCTGCACGCGTGTTCCTCACGTATCGCTGCGTCAACCTTCCTCCACGCACCGCAATCAAATACCTCATTAAGTCTCCGGAGGCTCCGCCTTCAGACGAAATTCTTTCACACTTTGGCGCCGATGCTCTCCGACCGCCTCCATGTCTGTGGATTTAAATAAGAGTGAGCGGCGCCGCTCCTCGGCGTACGGAGATATAAATCATTCACAGTCACTAAAAAGCTGAATCAGCAGATTCTAGCATTTATTTTTAACACCATCAGCATCTCTGACTGTGTGTGTGTCTGTGTGTGTGTGTGTTTGTGTTTGTATGTGTGTGTTACTGTTTGTTTATGTTACTGTTTGTGTGTGTCTGTTTGTATTTGTTTGTGTGTGTTTGTTTGTGTGTGTGTGTGTTAGTTTGTGTGTGTTACTGTTTGTGTATGTATGTGTGCATGTGACATGATTGTGTGTGTCTGTTTGTGTGTGTTTGTTTGTGTGTGTGCGACATGTTTGTGTGTGTGTATAGTGTGTGTGTGTGTGTATATATATATATATATATATATATTTGTGTATATATATATATATATATATATATATATATTTGTGTATATATATATTTGTGTATATGTGTGAGAAAGAGAGGGAGGTCTGGTCTCTGGTGGAACCAGGTCTGGTTTTGGACCCGTTGTCTGATCCCTCAGTGAATTCTCTCCATTGACGACTTCGTCTTTAATCTTTGCCCTTTTTTTAAATTCTGTCTCCCCCAATTAAGCGTCTCGTTCAAACAGGATGTTAAAAAGGTCAAGTATCACAGCTCCTCACCATCATCTCCCCCACACCGCATGAAAGGTTAGAAAACATTTCATCATTCTGGGCCGTCAGCACCAGGAGGCCCGCGGAGTCTGGAAACAGAACCCCCCCCACTACTCCTATCTTTTGTTTCTCAGTTCCAACAAACTTAGAAGAGATTCTTTTACTTATTCCTCTTTATGTTTCAGTCTGTTAGAAAGAGCAGAACTTTGGCTCCACAGTTCCCTTCACTCCTGGTGCCTCAGGCCAAAGAAGCAGTGCCTGATGGGTAAACTCTTATATCCTGGGGCAAACTGAGGTTATTTACACCCATGCTAACTAGCCAGCTAGCTAGCTTCAGGGGAAATGTTGAACGTGGACATCCGTCCTGTATATAGTTCATATTTCATTCACTAGGACCCCTGGTTACAAAAGTTTTCTTTTTTTTAACATTGCTTGCAGAATGCAGGAGATCGGGGTCTTTTTGGGGACAAACATATTGTTGTCGGGGACGACATCATGGAGATTAAATGTATTGTTTTATATTTATTCATGCGTACGAGGATTATTCTCATAACCGTCCTGAATAAAAAGCCCGGACTCTAAAAATCGAATGAACAGTAGATTAAAATGTTTCAGAGTAAAAGGCAGGATATGGAACTCTGACAGTTGAAGAGGAGAGATGGAACAAAAGAGGAAGGTGTGGGTTAAAAAACGGAGATCAGAGAAAGGAGGTTGGCGAGAAAAAGGTGTCTGACAGAAAACTATGACGTAAAAGATTCTGAAGAGATTCTGCCGCAGGAAGAACAGAGAAAGTGTGTTCCTCTTGATCCGAGAACATCAAAGGAGCTTTTCTGTCATGGCGTTCGATCAAATCCAGTCCTGATGACTCATCAAGAAAGAAACAGGAAAAGGAATAAGGCAAATATCATGAAGAAGATTATTTCAGCTCCTTCTTCTTCACGGGCCTTTAATCTGACTTCTCCTTAGTTTTTTTTTTTTTTTTACAGTGACTGATGCTAGAATATCATAAAATGTATTAAAGGTTGTAGTTTGTGTCTCCCTCTAGTGGACAGGTGGTGTTTAGCACCCCAAATCCCATTTATCCTGTTTTGGATCTGTTGTCTGTATATAGTAATAGATTACTAACACAGTAACTGATTACTCTCACATAAGTAACAGATTACTCACATGTAGTAACAGATTACTCACACATAGTAACGGATTACTTACACATAGTAATAGATTACTCACGCATACTAACAGATTACTTACAAATTGTAACAGATTACCCACACATAGTAACAGTTTACTCTCACATAGTAGCAGATTAGTCAAACATAGTAATAGATTACTCAAACATAGTAACAGATTACTCACACATAGTAACAGATTATTCACAAATAGAAACAGATTACTCACACATAGTAACAGATTACTCACACATAGCAATAGTTTACTCTCACATAGTAACAGATTACTCACACATAGTAACAGATTACTCACACATAGTAATAGATTACTCACACATAGTAACAGATTACTCACAAATAGAAACAGATTACTCACACATAGTAAAAGATTATTCACAAATAGAAACAGATACTCACACATAGTAACAGATTATTCACAAATAGAAACAGATTACTCACACATAGTAACAGATTACTCACACATAGCAACAGATTACTCACACATAGTAATAGATTACTCACACAGTAACATATTACTCACAAATAGAAACAGATTACTCACACATAGTAACAGATTACTCACACATAGTAATAGATTACTCACACATAGTAATAGATTACTCACACATAGTAACAGATTACACACACAGTAATAGATTACTCACACATAGTAACTGATTTGTCACATATAGTAACAGATTACTCACACATAGTAACAGGTTACTCACACATAGTAATAGATTACTCACACATAGTAACATATTACTCACACATAGTAATAGATTACTCACACGTAGTAACAGAGGAGGAGGAGGTAGAGACTTCATCAGATGTTTATGTTTCCATGGAAAACAGAGAATGTTCTTCCTCACCTCGTTGAGTTTCCTCACCGTGTCTGCTGACATCATCAGTATTGGATTCAGTCGCTGCTTCTCAGGAGTGACATATGCAAATCCAAACGCCGGGTCAGACTGACACCATCTGTTATTTCTCCGGCTAACAGAACCGAGCTCTGATTCAGTGTGTGTGTGTGTGTGTGTGTGTGGACTCAGCTTGTAATCTGGTTGCCATGGTTACCCGTCAGCGGGTGAGATAAACTAACCAGAAAGTGAACATTGTTTCCTGAAGCTGAGGATCTTAAGGATCTGACTTTGAGAATGATGAAGAAGTTCTACACTGTAAAAAGACTATTTGTTCACTGATAGCACACATTTATATTCAATATCATCGAGTTTAAAATTTCTAAGTTGAAAATATTTTGAAATTGAATTTCAAAAAGCTGGAATTTCACTTTTTATGCTCTTATTAATTATACACTATAAAAAGAAAAATGTTGATCAATCCTAATTAAATCCGTTTTTTAATCTAATGTATCAGTTTAAGTTGTAAATATATAATTTAATTGAGTGTCCCCAGTTGAAGCCATTTTTTTTTTTAGTTCTATTGTCCTTTTTTTAAAGTGTAGCCCAAATTGCTGAATCAGACTAATGCTGGTTCTGACAGAAATGTCTGACAGTGTATGGTAAAACTGTTTTTGGCCGTAAATCATTATTAGGCAGGTGGTCATTATGTTATGGCATTTGCCGGTCATCAGATGGTGATTCTTGTTTTTGAGCATTTTTGGGCCGCCGTCGCCACCTTTGTGTTCACACGATAACTCAAAAACTATTTCATGGATCATTTCCAAATTTTATACCCACATAGTCCTTAGTTTGAGGAAGAAGTGGATTGATTTTGGGAAAGGTCAGATGTATTTTTCTTGCACTAGGGGGAGCTTTATCCATAAAAGTTTTCAGGACATAATTTTGCAACGGTTTGTCCGATTCAGTCCAAATTTGGTGCGAATGAACCGACTGGAGGAAATTTATCTTGTTTCTATTATATTTTACTCTAAAAGTTCATATTTTACCCACTAGGTGGAGCTTTAATACAGAAAATACTGTGGATATAACTTCACATTTAATTTGAGGAGGTCCATCACTTGTACGACGCAGGGGATTGGGGGCTGGAGCATAGGACTAGTTTTTAGACGGTAGAGGGTTGAATGACCCAGTGGTCTGAGGCGCTGGATTTAGGCGCCAATCATTCCCATGGCGTGGGTTCTGATAGAGGATTCTTTTCACTGCGGAGGTATTTTAATACGTTCTGAGACTGAGTGGGTTTTCAAAGCCCAGTTGAAAAAACCCCAAAAACCCAAAACCACAACATAGAATTTTGACAAGTTGAAGGAGATTAGAAGAAGTTCTGTCGATACGGGGAACCGTCTCGCTGTAGGTTCCAAACTGTCAGCCTCTCCCTCCGTCACATGCCTTGTTATTGTTCCAGAACTTTTGGAGGACGTGACTAAATCTGTGATGTGTGATTCTTAAAAGTTTTTTTTATTTTTTTTAATATATTTCCCTCTCCTGCTGAAAGAAGTCGCTGGAGAACGCCGTCTGTTCCTCTCTGATCATCAGAGAGGAACAGACGGCGCCGCTCTTCATCGACACTCTGAGTGAACCTCCTGACAAAACTGTGGATCAAACGTCCTCCGGCGGATCTGAGGCTCCGCCTCCGTTACATCGTTGAATTTGTCAAAGTTGTCCGAGACAACGAAGACGATGTTTCACTTCTGATGATGAAGACGACGTTTCACTTCTGATGATGAAGACGACGTTTCACTTCTGATGATGAAGACGATGTTTCACTTTTTTCACTAAGAAAAAAAAAAAGGCTTCATGATGAAATTATGTATTTCATTGAAATAGTCCGTTTTAAAGATTTCTTACAAATTCTGTTCGTATAATGTCAAATGAGGAATTTTTCTATATATTGAAATGCGTATATGTAGCAAAATTTCGCGATGTGTAGCAAAATTCAGCAAAAAAAAGACACTCCCAGACCCTAGTGGTCACAGTGAGTCTGTCGGGGGCAACAGAAAGACACAGTTCATTACACACTGGTGGTGGCGTTGGCTGATGACTCTGTTGAAACTGAAGATGCTGATGGAATGATATAAAAAAACCCTAAATGTTTATGTATGTTAAAAAAAAGGTTAAACGTTAAAGAACATTGAACCTGAACCTGGTGGATGATTGACAGGACGCTGTGAGCAGACAGTCGTCCTGATGGAGCCTCTGCTGGAGCTTCAGCTGGAGAACCCTGGAGCTGACAGTCAGCGGCGGGTCACACAGGATTATCAATTATACGTCCGTTTCATGTCAGATTAGTGGGACACACAAAAGGAGAAGGAAAAAAAAGCCTCTTCCTCCTTTGAAGACCAGGCAGAGCGGCGAACACGCTGAGAGAAGACGACGAAGAAGATGAAGAAAAACACGAGGATGGACAGAAGAGTCTCTGAGGACACAGAATCCAATCTCAGCAGCTGCTGCAGTCCGGACAGCCGTGTCGGCCGTCGTCCTCATACTGCGGCGGCTCGTATCGATTCTCGTGTCAGGAAGTCGTCCGGCGCCGCATCGACAGAAACGAGCCGGTGTGTTTGAGGAAGGCGTTGGCGGTCCGTGAGGCGACGCACGGACCGGCTTTGATCCCAGACACAGGCAGCGCTGCAGGGTAACCATCATGAAGATCAGCCCGTAAGAACCCAGACCCGCCTCACCTCAAAGGAAAAATATGAGGCTTATACAATCGAAGAGATTATGGAAATATTGTTTACAGTGAATATGAGTACATGTAATAGATTACTGTATCCTGTTTGAGCCGTGTCACCTGTGTCAAAGTGTGATTGGACCCAGTGCCGCCTCATTATTCTGAGCTGCAGCAGCTCCCACTCCCACACTGAGGCAACACTCCGGAGTCTTCCTCAGAACCCCGGAGCGGCCGAGCAGAAACAAATCGGTTCTGGTTGCGGCGTCTGGATTCACAGGTGTGAGTTCTTCATGTTTGTCTGCAGCCGCCAGAAAAGATGACTGGTTGATCAGTCAGTAGACCTCCTGCTTCTCCAGGTTTCAGTTCATACTGTCAGCAGAGTGAAGTCCTCGTTCACACCGAGAGCAGGAGGCAGGAGGCTCAGCAGGAGGTTCAGAGAGAGAGAGAACCTGTAAAGAGAGAGAGAGAGGGAGGTAGAGAAACACTAAAGAGAGAGAGAGAGAGAGGGGAACTCTAGAGAGAGAGAGAGGTAGAGAAACACTAAAGAGAGAGAGAGAGGTAGAGAAACACTAAAGAGAGAGAGAGCGAGAGAGAGGGGAACTCTAAAGAGAGAGAGAGGTAGAGAAACACTAAAGAGAGAGAGAGAGAAAGGAACTCTAAAGAGAGAGAGGAACTCTAAAGAGAGAGAGAGAGGAACTCTAAAGAGGGAGAGGGAGAGAGAGAAGAGGGAGAGGGAGAGAGAGAAGGAGAGGGAGAGAGACAGGGAGAGAGAGAGAAGGAGAGGGAGACAGAGAGAGAGATAGGGAGGGAGAGACACAGAGAGAGAGCAAATCAGAGCTGAGGAGGAGGAGAGGAAGTGACACTGTTAGCCTCTCCTTTCTCCTCTCCTCCTCTTAATGAATAGTTTGACACGTTGGCCGACCTTTTAAATAGCGGGTCAGCGAGGAGCTGCGACAGGATTGGCTGGAATATTTAATTACCTCTGCTGAGGAGGAAACGTTGTCAGGAGTCGGGACCCTCGGTCCGATCATCGTTTGTCAGAAGGATTATTCTCTCTCAACGAGAAGGTAGCAGAAAAAAAAAACAGGTTTACGTTTGTTTCAGGGAAGTTTAGCTCTAAATTACAACAAATCATTTTTAAACATAGCAAAGGCGGCCAAATACGATATCATACAGTCGGCACAAAGATCAAAGATCAAAGACATAGAATACAATAACAATAAAAAAACAACGGTAGAAAGCGAAAAGTAAAATCAGGGCAACAACTGAGAGATTAAAAGATGATAAAATGTGGATAGTGATTCTGTCGTCACTGAATGAAAGAGCGTCTGTCCCGACCAGCAGCAGCATGAAGCCAACACCGCTGGTGGTGGTGGCTGATGACTCAACTGAGACTTAAGAGGGTGAAGAAATTAGGAATATTCCGAATCCGATGACACCGCACCATCCAGCCGTCCTCTGACTCTCCGGTTCAGTCCCACGCGCGACCGTTAACCCCTCAACGGTTTCACGAGTCGGGTCTTCGTGTTCACTTTTGACGTCGAGGTTTCGGCGCTCCACCGCTTTTTCTCCTGCTAAATTGTCCGTTTGATCTTCCATTTGTCAAAAAAACACAAAGCGGAAATATAACAACAAAGTATTCATCGTCTTCTTCCTGGTTGTTTTTACATCTATTTATTATTAACATTATTATTAACTATACACTAAAAGACAGAGTATTATGAATATTATATTCACAACTCTGCAGTGGGTTTAATTTAGTGGCATATCTTCGTCAAAGATTAAATTATACACACTGCACCTTTAATTTTCCGTTTATCCAAATATTTGTTCGTAACCTTTAAGTCTGTCTCTTACGTTACGAACGTGTCTCTCTACCTTCTGTCCTCATCTAACCTCCCTCTCTCTCCCTCTCTCTCTCTCTGATCGCCCCTCTGAATGAATAAATCACCGGGTGAAATGGCTGATGGGAGGTCTGAAGGTTAAGTGTGGTGATATTGTTCACTCATGGCTGATTCTCTTCACACCTTCAGGACCCAGGAGTCAAATGATATCACTGACATGTAATGTGCAGTATGCTATATGTTCCACCTCTTACACTCCCTCCACCTCATCACTCCTCCACCCTCTCTGCTCCGCCCACGACCTGCTGCTGCTGCTGCGGCCGACAGCTTTTCTGTTCTCCGTCCTGATTTTACGTTTTTTAACTGTTGATGTTTCACACCGGCTCTAAAACCAGGCCGGTTATTTTATTTTACGTCTCCTCATCACTTTTCTTTTACGTTATTCAAAGTTACGTCATCAAAATGTCAAAAAAATCTATTTATCTAACTTTCTAGGTAGCTGTCTGTCTATCTGTCTGTCTATCTGTCTGTCTGTCTGTCTGTATATTTAGCTATCTATCTACTTTTCTATCTCTCTATCTAAATTGCTATTTTGCTATGTATCAAACTACCTGGCTATCTTGCTTTTTTGCTATCTCTCTCTCTCTCTCTCTCTCTCTCTCTCTCTCTCTCTTACTTGCTACCTAACTGCTAATTAGCTATCTAGTTTTATCGCTGTGTGAGGAAGAAGTGGATTGATTTTGGGAAAAGGTTGGTTGTATATTTCAGACACTAGGGGGAGTTTTATCTCCAAACGTTTTCGTTTTTCATGAAAAACAGTTTTCTGGACGTTTCTAAAAAACGATTTCATGAATCATTTTCAGGCTTTTTTTATTCATTTAGACCTGAAAAATCAGATTTGCATTTTTTTTGCAATTCTCCTTTAATCTCCTCCTCCTGCTCGTCCTTCCTCTCTCCGTTTATTCCCGCTCCTTCCTCTGGATCACACTCTTCCTCAGACACACACTCACACCGCCGACATTCTGATCCTCAGCGTCACTCAAACGATAAATTATTAAGAGTCAATTTTAAGGAGATCTGCTCTTATGGCTGTGAAAACAAAATCTCCACCTCTCCTCAGGAGGAGGAGGAGGAGGAGGAAGAAAAATTAGGGCAGCCATTTTAAATTCTGTTTATCAATAAAAGGAAAGTTTAGAAAGTTGTTCAGGAGAATTAAATCTTATATGTGTGTTTGTTTTTGGTTCAGAGGCGACGATAATACGTGTGTGTATTATTGTGTGTTTTATAGAGTGTGTGTTATTGTGTGTTATAGAGTGTGTGTTATAGAGTGTGTGTATTATAGAGTGTGTATTGTAGTGTGTTTGTTATACTGAGTGTATTATAGTGTGTGTATCATAGAGTGTGTGTTATAGAGTGTGTGTTATAGAGTGTATTATAGTGTGTGTATTGTAGTGTGTGTGTTATAGAGTGTGTGTTATAGAGTGTGTATTGTAGTGTGTGTATCATAGAGTGTGTGTTATAGAGTGTGTTTTATAGAGTGTGTATTATAGAGTGCGTGTTATAGAGTGTGTTTTATAGAGTGTGTATTGTAGAGTGTGTGTGTTATAGAGTGTGTGTTATAGAGTGTGTATTGTAGAGTGTGTGTGTTATAGAGTGTGTATTGTAGAGTGTGTGTGTTATAGAGTGTGTGTTATAGAGTGTGTATTGTAGAGTGTATTATAGAGTGTGTGTATTATAGTGTGTGTTTAGTGGTACAACACACACCACAGGTTTCTGCTCGACTCTCTCTGACCTTTTCTGCTCAACAGCGGTTTATTGACCCGCTCAGTTTCGGTCTTTGTGAAACATGTTCAACTTTATTTATAGATATTTGTGTCCAGAAATGGATTTTTCTCTTTTGGCTTTTTTCTCTCAGCAGCAGTTCTGCTGGACGGGTTAGAGACGGTGGTTCTGGTTCTGAGCAGAAGACAGGAGGCGGAGCTGAAGATGTTCAGATGTTCCTCAGGGGATTGGGGGCTTCCTCTCACCCCTGAGTGAGAGGAAGGACAGGATTAGAAAGAAGACATCAGAGGAACAGTCCAGGTTAGACGTCCTGGAGACAAAGTCAGAGAAGACAGATTGAGATGGTTCTGACCCGTGAAGAAGAGGAGGGATAGTGGATCTACTGGTAGAAGGATGCTGGAGATGGAGCTGCAGGCAGGAGAAGAAGGAGAAGACCAATGAAGGTTTCTAGATAGAGAGGACATGCAGTAGGTTGGTGTGTCAGTAGAAGATGAAGAGGACAGAGGGGACCAGACGATCTGCTGTGGAGAACCCTGAAGGGAACAGTACAAAAAAGAAGTCCATAAAATACCAGCACCAGCCGAGTGAGAGCCTTGTGGATTTATTCTGCGTAAACAACCATAAATATCCCCGACTGTCACAAATACAAACTTATTTATGTTCCACTTCCACAAGTACGGCAAGTCCTGATTAAAGTCCCGCCTCCTCCTCTCATTGGACGAGTGTGATGGTTTGGTGGCGTCCACGCGTCACGTTTATTCTGCATCTGCAGACGTGGTGAGATGGTGACGAGACGAAAGAATGAACTGTCTGTTTCCTGTCTGTTTCCCGTTTGTAGTCTTTCTAGAGAACGGAGACAGAAATGTCCTTAAAGGGTAAATCCCTCATCAGGGCGCCTTCCTCGGCCCCTTGCTCTTCCTCCGACCGGGTCACATTATAAACAGGTTCAGTCACATTTTTGGAATATTTGATATTTTTATAAACATTTTTTAAAAGTTCCACTTATGTTTTTTTTTCTTCTCACGCCTAATTAAAACAAAGCTCCTCTTGGAATAAAGCCAACTCAGCGATATTTTCCGTTTGTGTTCCAGTTTCTTCTTCCGCTTGTTTATATTTCCGTTCCTCTCCTACTTCTGCTGGAGCGTCGACCCGATTTTCAGAAACGACGCCGGCGTTCGTCGGTTCCGGCACTTAAATCACGAGCGGTTTGTAACAGAGTGTGACACAACAACAGGCTGTTTACTTGTAAACAATCAAAATGAAGACGCTGCTCGCCATGCCCTCCTCCAGTACGGGTCATATTTTATTCATGTGGTTGTCTGCCTTCATCTTTAACTCTTCGTCACTCCTGGCAGATGGATCGGTACTTTTTTACATTTTTACAGTTTGTCCATAATATATATTTTATTATTTCTTTTATTAGTTTAAGTGGAAATTTTTTTATGTATTTGGACTTTTCAATTAATTTTATTGGATTTATTTTCATTTATTATTTAATTATTTTATTGATTATTTAATTATTTTATTGATTATTTTATTGATTTTATTCTTTTTTCATTCATGTTTATTTTCTATTTTTTAATAAAATGTATTTAATTGTTGTATTTAGTAAATGTATTGCTTTTAATTTCTTTAATATTTTTATTATGTTACATTTTTGTTTTGTTTTTTTGTTACTTTTGATTCTTTATTCCAAACAATTTATAAAAAATAATTAATACATTGTTAGTAAATAATCAATATTCATGTCGTCTCCATGGAAACAGGTTTTTTAGCTGAGTCATCATCTTGTCACATGACTTTTCACACACACGTCCACATTACTCTATGTTCTTGTGCATTTTGATATTTGTCACCCATCAGCCATAACATTAAAACCACCTGCCTCATAGTGACCTTATGTGACATCATGAGGTCTATGAAGGAACCCAGACCAGTGACACCCATCAGGTGTTCTGGAGGTGTTCTGAGCCAGAATGTCCATTTTCCTGCTTCCCCCGATGCCTGATATACCCCACCCACTGACCGGTAACCATGGTAACGGGAAAATCAGTGTTATTCTGCCTCTATCAGTCAGTGGTTATAATGTTATGGCTGATCTCTGCAAATTGAAAGACAAACATGTTTGATAACAACTTCAACTCTATCACACACACTTATAAACACACACTTATAAACACACACTTATAAACACACTTATAAACACACACTTATAAACACACACTTATAAACACACACAAACGGACACACACACACGGACCTGTGCAGACATGTTGCTCCTTCCCTGAACACTGGTTTGTTCTCTTCCTCCCTCCTCCTCCCTTCCTCCTCCTTCCTCCTTTCTCCCTCCTCCTTCCTCCCTCCTCCTTCCTCCCTCCGCCTCCGGCCCATAAACATTTCATGAGAGCGTGGAGAGACAAGCTCGTCTTTATCAATCATTCACTCTCCTACGGCAGGTAAGCCCCTCCCCTCCTGCCTGCGCTCACGCAACCACAAAGCCATCTCCTCGGACCCTCCGCGTGGAATTACGGTCGTCTCCGAGAAGCCGGGCCTCCTCTTGGTGAGCGTTCTCCTCCTCGCCTCACGAAGAGGTGGGTACTGCGTGACAGCGGAGGACCTCATCAATATTTAAATGAAGGTATGCAGGTATTTTAATAAACGCCCGGCGTTTATTCTAATGTCAGTGATTCCATCTCAGCCGAGGGGCTCACGCCGGAGCAGGCAGCAACGGAGGTGCATCCATGCATTTAATGCAGAGGACGTCTACCTACGTCTGCGTCGTCTCCCACCCGTGTCTGCTGGTCTCCTGCCTCCACTGGATCAGGGGATGGGAGGAAGGAGAGGAGGAAGGGGAGGGGAAGGAGGGGGGGGGCAGGTATCTCTGGATGAGAATCAAACATCTTCCTCTCCTCCTTCCTCTTGTCTCTCTATCCTCCCACATCCCTCCATCATACCTTCATCTCCTGTCAACAACGCCCACCCTCCCCCCTCCCTCCCATCCAGCTTCCTTCATCCCTCCATCGCGCAGCCTGACCTCAGCTGTTAGTCTTTTCCCTCCTTCATACACAAACACACACACACACACACTCTAACACGCACACACAAACACACACACACACACACTCTAACACGCACACACAAACACACACACACACACACTCTAACACGCACACACAAACACACACAGACACACACACACAAAAGGAACACGCACACACACACGCAGATACACACACACAGATACCCACAAACAAACACACACACACACAAAAGATACACACACACACAAACAAACACACACACACACAAAATATATACACACACACACACTCTCACAAGCACACAGACACAAAAGGAACACACACACACACACGCAGATACACACACACACACACACACACACGCACACACACAGATACTCACACACACACAGATACAGACACACACACACACACACACACACACAGATACTCACACACACACACACACAGACACTCACACACACACACACACACACACACACACGGAGCGGAAGAGAAAACAACCTTCTTCCCACAGATGATCTCGGTTACATAAATGTTCTCTGACATTTGATGTTTATTTTTACTGATTCTATGACGACTGACTCGGCGGGCTTCGCTCCGCGTGAACCGAACAAACCAAAGTTCATTAACTGCGGCGCCGAGTTTGTTTTTCTCGCATGGAGGGTCCGTGAGACACAGACGCCAGCAGATACCAGATGATTCGGGTCGTCGGTTCTGTTCATTACCGAGGGAGTTGAATTACTGAAAACAAATGTTGCAACATGTCGTCCAAACAGACGGCAGGAAAAATGACTTTTGTAGCAGATAAATGTTAGAAAATGAATAAAAACTATATTTATATTCTTAACAAAATAACAATTAATATAAAATAAAAGAAATAAATGAAAAAAATCATCTTTATAATAAAAAACATGTACAGAAAATAAATCAAAAAATATATAAATATTTTTAACAAAACAAAATTAAATAGAAAATTAATTAAAAAAAATAATGTTTAATTAAAAAAAAGATTAAGATATAAATAAAGAATATATATAAATATATTAATTAATATTAAAAAAACACAAATTTGAAAGAAGAAGCTATTTTGTCTCACAAAGGACATTCTTCTCTTCAATTTCAATTTTTATTTATTTTTAATTTTTAATTTTTTTCTATCTCTAGCCTCCATTTTCCCTTATTATTTATACATCAGTGAACGTTCCTGCTAGTTTCTGTCTTTCCTGTAACGGCTTCTGAAGACGTATTGTGGAACCAAAAAAAAACATCGGGCGATGATGTTGATGTAAAAACAATAACGACAAAAAACGATAGACGCCTTTATGCAGATGACACCTGATTTAATACGAGGAATTCCTTTTTGCAAAAAAACCCGTTTCTATGGATTTCACTGTCTAGCTATGATCCGGTCCAAATGTTTTACTGTAAGAGTTCATATCCGACCCACCAGGGGGAGCTTTCTCAAAGAAAAACACAGTTTTTCGGACAAAACTTCACATTTAATTTGACCTTCGACCTTTGAAGTCGACCTGGGGGATTTGCTCGTACAACTTTTAGATTTTAGAATATAAACATCTGCTTTTAATCTTCTTTTGTAGACGACGAGAAACCCGACAGTCCTTCCTGTTTTCAGGTCGTCAGTGATTCTCTCTGCTCTCTCGCCGTCCAGAACCAGGCAAACGGTTCTGGGTCGGCGCGGAAAACAGGTGCAGGTGAACAAACACTTTAGGATTTAACGGTCTGAGATTTTCATCTCCCCGACGTTCGTCTCATTTTTCTCCGACACGAAGGCAAACAGTGAAACTGGTTAGAACCCTGGTCCCGGCTGGAGTCGGGCTGAAACTAACGGTTCTGACGATCCGGTGCTCTCATGGGTGATGCAGGAAAAACGCGGCACTGATTGATTTTCCGCAGCCCGGTGATTGTCGGGCGGCGTCTGATGGGACGCCGAGGATCATCAACGGCGAACAGTGATTACATGTTTTAGAGCGGCGCCGACCCGTTTGACCTTCATTACACAGAACCGGGAGGGAAGTTCATTATCGCTGTGATGCAAAACAGTTTACGTTCCTCTTAAAATGGAAACGGCGGCAGGAAGTCGACTCAATCTCAGAGGTGTGAAGTTTATTTTACAAGTTCAAACTTACATCTAGAATCAACCGTTCTTTAAACAGCAACAAAAATAACTTTAAATGTTTGTTGGTAAACAAACGTCGGGACTAATTCAGAAGTAAAGTTTCTATTTACTGATATGTTTATTATTCATGATTTTAAAACGGAATTATGTCTGAAACTCCTCTGAGGATTAATCTGATGTTCATCAGAGTGAATGGATGAAGACCACCAGAGAGGAGGAGGAGCACCGGCGCTCTTCAGCGGTAGTCTTCCTCCACAGTCAAAGACCTTCACCTGTGGTCTTCCTCCAGGGTCAGAGACCTTCACCAGTAGTCTTCCTCCACGTCTCAGACCCCCACCATTTTTTTTCTCGTAATGACGAGATCTCTTTTTTGTAAATTAGGAGATTCTTGCTCGTAAATTACAAGAAAAGATTGCGTAATTATGACATAAGGTGTGCACATTTTTTATTATTTTCTAAAAGCAATGCGCTTCCCTTCCTAAGACCGTAGAATGTATAATTTTTGTTTTTCTCTCTGATGTAAGAAAAGTATTAATGTTGTTTTTAAGATGACGTTTATGTCCTTAACATGCTGTGAGACACGATTTTATTTTTTCCACACAGTGAAAACACCAACTGTTGACGATTACATCATCACGGCCAAAACTATAAAAAAAATCAAAATCAAAAGTGAGAAGACTAAAAGATCCTCAGTGAGGTTCTGAGATGAACCGGTTAAGTTCTGCTGAGCCTGAACGCTCCTCTATTCCCCTTCAGTCATTATTCACACCTGGAAGCTGCTCCGGAATCTGTTTCCCATCCAGAGGCTCTCCCGGAGCAGCTGGAGGTTAAGTGCCTTGTTCAAGGGCAACCCCGGCAAACCCCCAACCCGATTCATCCTGCTGGTTCTGCTGGGAGCAAACCCACAACTTCCACTAACAGGCAGCGCCGGAGGAGCCGGAGGGATGGAGCGGAATGAGGTCCGGCCTCAATTTAAACTATTCCTCTCCCTCCGTTGGCTGCAGAGGCGTGAAGAGTTCTCCTCGTTATTTGTGTCTGGAGGGAACGCCAAAACTTTATTTATTCTTTTATGAGCTGATGACGAAAACAAAAAATCATCTGGCTTTAGTAAGATCTGTTAAGATTCAAGTTAGTTTTATGTTTTTTTATGTTTTTAGCCCAAACAAATCCTTTAAATCATTTAAATTTCTTATTGCTAAAACGTTGTAGATTGTTTCTGTAGCGCTCTTATTTTGAAGGACCTAGAACAGAACTTTTTTTTTAGGCTTCCAGGACTTTTGAGTTTCATGACAGCAGTTTGACCACAAGGTGGCGTCAGCGCTTCAATCGGTTTAGAGTTAATATTTGAGTAATTGCAAGAAAAGCCTAAAAAAATCTCGCTGTGATGTCACGTTGTGATGTCTCGTTGTGATGTCACGTTGTGAGGTCGTGAGGTCGTGAGGTTACGTCGCCAAAATGGAACCATCTCTAGGACGTACCGGAACCTACCTCAGGGTGACATTTCATGCAAATCCGTTTTTCCATCATCTCGCTGACAGACATAAACCAACCAGGGTAAAAGCGTGACCCCCCCCTGGTGGGCAGCAAAGATGACGGCGCCTCAGATCCACGCGGTTCGGAGCTTCATCAGTCGTGTTAAAATCTCTGCAGCGCCGCAGGAAGTCGGACTCCGTGTTCCGCCGACTAATTAAACCTGCAGACAGGTGGTGTTGGGATTGGTGACCCGAGCTCCACCTGCCGTGTCGGTACCTGAGGCGGGCTCCAGAGACGGGAACAAGTCCACTAATGATGGCGAGACGTTTCATCTCCTCATCACCCCAGCCTTCATCTCGCTCGTCCTGCCTGTCGCTCATTCTCTCTCTCTTGCTCCACGCCACTTTTACCTCCCTCTCTTTTCTGAGTCGGACTTCATCGTCCGTTCAGGTGGTTTAATGACAGCGGGAGGTTCTGGTTCTGTATCATAAGAGTGGAATGTTCCTGTAAGGAGGAGAGGATCATGCATGTGAGGAGGGCTTGGAGATGTTCCATCTATTATCTGGGTCATGGTCAGAATGTTTGTGTGTGTGCGTGTGTGTGTGTGTGTGTATCTGTGTGTGTGTGTGTGACAGAGAGAGAAGACACGCAGTTGGTTGATTTTACAAAGGAAGATGAAGAGGACTGGGCGAGATGGAAACTAAGTTCTGGTTGACACGGTCACCATGTATGAGGCAGCAGAAGAACATTTTGTCCTCAGAGGTGGTGATGGAACCAGAACAAATCCGAGAGGCTTTGAGGAAGACGGCGTTATAACGGTTGGATGATTGGATCTGGATTGGTGGTTAGAACCTCGGAGCTCCACCTACAGTTCCTGTTGTCTGATCCCACCGAAGAGGTACATGCTGGTTCTGATAGAAAGGTGTCAGAACTCACAGAGACGTCACAGAATGTGTCTGTAGAAAAAGAAAAAGGGACATATACAAAATAATTGTGTGTGTTAGTTGTTCGTTTATGTGTGTGTGTGTGTTTAAATGTGTCTGTCTATCTGTGTGTATGTGTGTGTTTATGTGTGTGTTTGTGTATCTGTGTGTATGTGTGTGTTTATGTGTGTGTGTGACCAGCTGCTTCAGACACTTCTCCATCAGCTCTTGAACATCTGGAAGCGTTTAGACGTAACGAGACCCTCGTCTTCTTCGGGAGTCTCTGATGATGAAATTAAATAATTAATTGTTAGAGTGAATATCATTAATTCTATGAATTAATATTTTCTCCTGCACGACAAACTAATTCATGACATCAAACTCACTGGTGACGATGATTCAATGATGGATGGAAGTTCACCCTTTGTGCTCCTCTTCATCAGTTCTTACTCGTATTTATTTTTTTCCCAATAAATTTAATGCTGAGTCATTATTTCCCGAAAAGTCGGGATCTCTCCGCCGCATCCGCGTGGTTCTAGTGCGATAACCCGAAAACTTTTTGATGAATCATTTTCAAACTTTATACCCACAAAGACATCAGTGTGAGGAAGAACTGGATTCATTTTTGGAGATCTCGGTTGTATATTTCTAACACTAGGGGGAGATGAATCTCCAAGAGTTTTCGGGCCATAACTTTCCATCGTCAGTCCGATTTAGTCCAAATTTTTGGGCGTGATATTTAATTTAATGGTTCATATTTTACTCACTAGAGGGAGCTGTTTTCTTTTTTCTACTCTACCGCCATGAAGTTAGAGAACTCTCGGGGTCCCGACAGACTTCTGATCCGAGCGGCGCTCAGAACGTTCACGTCTTAAAAACAGGCAGTAAGAACCGGAACTCTAAAAAGCTGGGACTCAGCGCTGAAGGGCGGCGAGGACGGCTGTGATGTCCTCGCCGTCGTCAAGTTTTGAATGAACTCCAGTCTTTGGATGTTTGATACCAGAATAAAGTCTGGGGCGGGGGGTCGGCTCTGGGGGGAGTGAGAGCGTTGGTGACCTTCTGTAAAGCTGCGGGGGGGAAAGAATGACCTGATTTAGTTTCAGCGTCTCGGCTGAGCGAAGAGAGATTCGGTCACCTGAGAGTCTGAGAGCGAGTCAGAGTCAGGAGTGACTCCGAGGATGGAGACGGAACTTTAGAGGGAAGATTCTTCTGATATCGAGTCACTGGGTTGCAGGAAATGTTTTTACTTTTATTTCTAATGATACTTAAGAGGAAAGTTTGTGCCGGAGGGCGAGTAAAACATCTGGTTGTTTCCATGGAAATGCAAAAATGAAATCATCAGGATTCGTAATTAGATCAGGGTGAGGCTGCCGCTTCTTCAAAAGGGACCCGTGGAGGTAGTTGGGGCATCTGATCAGGACGCAACCAAACCATCAGGGCGCCATCAAACCATCAGGACGCCATCAAACCGTCAGGACGCCACCAAACCATCAGGAGGTTTTCCAGACGCGTCCAGATGGGAGGAGACTCAGAAATCACTGGAAGGATTCTATATCTAATCCTCAGTCTCCCGGGATGAGCTGGAGAGTGAACCTCGGGAGAGGTACATCTGTGCATACATATTTATATATATATATATATATATCGTCTCCGACGTCGTGAGGGATGAAGGTTGTTGGTGGGGCGCGGACCCCGAGGTCCAGCCTGTGGTTTGTCGCCTGCAGGGACCTGGACTCATTATATCTTCTTGGCCACATCTCTGCATTAGTCACCGCTATTTTCCTGTTATTGAATAATAACCTTCAGATCGTCCGGCCGTCACCACGGCGACGCCTCTCTCTGGCCTATAAATAATAACAATGTTCCTCCAGCTCTGCTTACAGTCGTTACTAAACTACTCTTCATCTCTTTAACACGCTCTAACGGATTATTAGATGGTCAGTGGTTTTTTTACAAGTGTGGACTGACTGGTGGTCATGAGTTTAAACATTTATTTTAGATTTTGGGTCAACCGTTTCCCTGGGATGTGATGCAATACAGCCAAAAGTTCAACAATGATGATAATATTCACCACTTTCTTTATATAACTGATGTTTTGACTACTGATGTGCGTTTCTGTGTTGTTTTAGCATTTTAGCATTGTTTTGAAAAAGAGAATGAGGTCAAGGCTACAAACAGCTGAAATTAGCTTCCTCCTTTTAGGGGGGGGCCTGGACTCAGATTTACGGGTGGAGCGCCGAGTAGAGCACCCGTTTGAAGGCGCCGGTTGAGATGGTTCTTCTTCTGATCAGGGCGCCTCCATTTGGAGGTTTTTAAGGTGGAGGCAGAAAAATCCATAAACAATTTCTTGGAAGAATGTTTTTTTTTTTTTGCACTGATGCTGTTTTCATCAATTCTGAGTAAGTCATTATTTTTTTTTCCCCCATCAAAGACTCTTGACTCTCTCTTGGTTTAGTTTACGGCTCATATTATTTTTTTTCTTCCCTTCCCGGCACAGAAACCGTGGCGGTGCATGAAATTCATGGACCTCCCGATGACTATTTTGTCGCCCCACAGGGGGGCGGAGCAGGCGACCACTGAGGCACTGGAGCAGCGACGCCTCTTGGCCGCATTAGCGTTATATAAAGATGATGGGAATAAATTAATTTGTCACAGCAGGCACTCAGAAGCCCGTTCTGACCATTAGGTCGAACCTCCTGAGGAGGTTCCATCAATGAGCTCCGGCTTCTACGTGCATCATGGCGCCTCACAATAATACGATGTTCAAATACGTTCCAGTCGGGTTCCTCCTACCCGTGGCGCTCCGGCTGGAGCCCGGAGTACTGATGTTCCCATTAGACGTATCAGAGTGATTTCACATCAGCGTCTGCTCAGGACAGAAAAGGAAAAGCTGTGAGAACATCCGTCAAAGCAAAGATCAAGCGCACGAAATGAAATCTGAACACAAGGCCGTGAAAGAAGAGCGGCAGGAATCTGAGCTGAGGCTTCGGGGGTCGATGTTTCTCGGATGAAGGTCCTTCTACGATGTGAGATTGTACGGGATTCCTCTTCAAAGAGAATCAGAACTTTTGACTATTTCCAGGTTAAATATGGGCTTATCTGCTAAAAACAGATCCACGGCAGGAAGTCTGTTCACCGCAACTCTGATAGTCTATAAAGGCTGAACAGCTGAGGATTTAAAATGTATTATTATTATTATTATTATTACCAGGTTTTAAATCCTACCCAAATGTAAATAAATAATAGATCTGATCTGCAAACGGTCTTTAAATCAGATATAAACCTGAGAACGGATGTAAACTCAAAGGTAAAGTACAAAATAATGGAAATACCTTCGCAGGAAGAACAAGGAGATTTTACACGTGTCCAGAAATAATTAACACAGGAAATACGCAACAAACTGACCCTCAGCCCGTCAATCACCATCGAGAATGAGAGGGGGCTCAGAGCCGATCCCTGATGCAGTCCCAACTCCACCTTGAACCCATCCGTCACTCCTACTGCACACCTCACGGCTGTCACACATATCCTGGACCACTCTAACACACTTCTCTGTCACTCAAGACTTCCTCATGCAATCCCACAATTCCTCCCTCGCCACTCTGTCCTACACTTCCTTAAAATTGAGCGCTCTGCCCCGCGCAACATTTTGCTGACTCGGATTCGGCGGGTACATGAAAGAGTCTCTGGACGCGTTTGTAGTCGGAGGAGTCCGGTTGAGCGCTGATTTCCCAGAAGCCTCATATTGTTGCAGCTTCTTCTACAGGAAGTCTCTCCCCGAAGACATGTTTTAGCCTCTTCGTCATCCTTCATCTTCATCTTCCTCTCACTCTGACCTCATCCCTGCCGCTCCTCGTTTCGTTCCATCGTCTTTCTAAAAGACGTGCGTTTTAAGCACTTCCTCCTCCAGAACCTACGGCAGCGACCCGAGACGCTGCATTATTGATCGTGTGCTGAGACACGGCGGAATGAGAAACGTCTTAAAAGGCTTCTTAATGCCGCGGCAGAAATAAGATCCGGAGGATCCCCTCGGGTCAATCGGATCATCCCGCCTCAGACGAGGGCTTCTGATGTCAATGCTGATGAACGTTCTGCAGCGGTTCTATTTCAGGACCGGTACCAAGGACCCGGTCTGTTTGGCTCTGCCGCTAGAGCTGTGTCTAAAAATAAGACACTTTTCTCAGACATGATCCAAAGACCCGGCGCTTTTTTACTTTGACAGATGAATAAATGAGAATGAGAGAAAAAAGCGTCGCAGTGACTGAAGTTACACCAGGACGCAAAAAAAGTTTGACTTTTACGTCAAACAAGTCTATACAGACAAAACAAGACAGTTCTAACGCAGCGGGTTCAGGATTTAACAAGCCAGGATTAGTGTAACCTTTAAGAATCCCGACCCAACGCGGCTTTAACAAACGTTATAGACGATATCAAATCTATCCAATCAGATGTACGGAACACATTTTAGCGCTATAGTCAGAAATCCGAAATCTGGAAATCGGATTACGTTAATAAATAAGTTGGACCTAATTCAAGTAGTTGAGTCCAATCAGCGCTCAATTCTGGGCTCAACCCAGATCCGGTCTTTCCCTCCTGGTTCAGAGGGTTTCGTCATTTTTCCAGATGGTACCGGTTTGGTCCAATGATGCCGTCGGCCACTTCTCCAGCCATCTGAATGACTGTCGTTTATTTCCTCCTGCTCTTCGTTCATTCATGCATGTGTTCTGCTCCCACTCTTCATCAGAACCTCCGTTCTTTTTGTCTTCATCCAGAACCTGTGAATCAAGACGTGACCACATAGTAATTAAGACGTGACCGGTACCGCCGGTGGAGCGAGACACATGGCAGAACTTCAACAGAGTCATGGGAGCAGAAGGAGAGACGGACACGCCTCTGTGTGTGTGTGTGTTCTTATGTGTGTGTGTTCATATATGTGTGTGTGTTCATATATTTGTGTGTGTGTGTGTGTGTTCATATATATGTGTGTATGTGTGTTCATATATAAGTGTGTGTGTGTTTATATATGTATCTGTGTGTGTTCATATATATGTACGTGTGTGTGTGTTCATATATATGTATGTGTGTGTGTTCATATATATGTGTGTGTGTGTGTTCATATATATGTATGTGTGTGTGTTCATATATATGTGTGTGTGTGTGTGTTCATACATATGTGTGTGTGTGTTCATATATATGTGTGTGTGTTCATATATGTGTGTGTGTGTGTTCATATATATGTATGTGTGTGTGTTCATATATATGTATGTGTGTGTGTTCATATATATGTGTGTGTGTGTGTGTTCATACATATGTGTGTGTGTGTTCATATATATGTGTGTGTGTTCATATATGTGTGTGTGTTCATATATGTGTGTGTGTGTGTGTGTGTGTTCAGAGGGCGGCTGGACAAAAGGATGACGATAAATAATAAATGTAAAACATCCTCCAGACTCCCAGTGGAGAGAATGTGGCGTGAGGACGGTGGAGGGGGCGGAGCCTAGACGAGCAAACAGGAGGCACAATGATGGAAAACGGGAGGTGGAGGAGGTACGGAGGACCGTACCTCGGGGACGATGTCATAAATAAGCGATGAGACAAACAGCGGCGAGGACTGGAGAGACGGATGACAGACGGAGAAACATCACGCTAAGTCTACCTCAAGTCCAATTCAATTATTTACCCCGAACCTGCTGCCGGTTACTTCACGGCGGCCTTTTTAATCAGAAGTAAAAAGCAATGTTCGAGTTTCACAATGTAATTAATTCATGCTGTTTTCAGGAACAATAATTGAATGATGAACATGAGGGAGGATGAAGGTCTCTCAGAGCTCTTAACTAATTAAACTCTCCTCATGCCTGATACTCTGTAGCTTAAGTCAGGCTTATGCTAACCCTGAGTTTTAATGAGATATAAAGTCCCTCCAGTGAGTTCTGGATCTCCTCATTGTCGGACCCGCCTGGAAAACCTCCAAATTCTTTTAGAGGCGGGGCTTCTTGATTTCATCTCATAATATACGAATGAATTGTTGAAGCTCGCGTTTTGCCGATCATGCAGCCCGTTGTCGCTACTGACAATTGTCAAATAAAGTTTTGTTTGAAAGCTTCGAGGCAGAAAGAAGTTTGTTAGCTAGCAACATGCTAACAAGACACAAACTAGTAGCCTTCATCTGTGGACCGAAACCTCGTAATAAAAACTGTTAGAGAATTGTGAGTAAACGAGCAAACCCTTGATGTCATGAAATTTTAACTTGTTAGCTAGCTGCTAACCGCTAGCCAAAGAAAGAGTCAGCTGAAAAAACATCTCCGTCGAAAAACTGTCCAATCGCACATTTTAGGCCCGGCTTAAGCCCCTCCCCCTCTTCATAGGAAGTTCATTTCAGCCTTTTACCTCATTCTTTCAGTCTCTAACCGGACGTCAAGATTTTGTTGAGGCTACCGTACAAACAGGGCAGCACAACACGCTGGCGTCCAAAGAGGAGGACACGCCCCCTCTGGAGATATAAAGGGCTTTTTTCCAAACAAGAGATGCAGCCAATTCTCCGAACTGCCCCTTTAAAACAACTTCAAAACGTTTTCATTATAAGACAGGCAGGTGAAAGAAAGTGCTTGCCGCTTGGAATATGAATGATTTGATTAATTAAAGTGATCAAATATGAATTTAACATGAACCTCTCTGGATTGGAATGTTTAACCTTTGGTGCATAAAAAGTGAAAAATCCACATGAGGCGCCGCTAAAGTGCTTTTAGAATTAGAGATCGCTTCTCACTGCAGCTCTTAAAAACACAAATCAAAAAATGCTCTCATGGTGTTTCCAGGGACTCGGTCCGATCCGGTCCAGTTCTGGGCCACACTGGTTCTGGACAAAAACCATCTGTGACACCAAAGTTTCCCTTCGTTGAATTATCAGAATCTATTAGTGATTTAAATAAATGTGTAGCTGCTGGTTCTGTTCTCACCACAGCGGCAGACAAAAACAAAAACAGACGTCCGTCTATTCATCTGAAACCAGACGCTGGAGAGAAAGTTCTGGTCGGATTCTTCCCTGCAGGATCGCTAATCTGGATCCAGAGGAGTTTCAGCGTTTGTTCATTTTGTTTGTGATGCAGATCGAATGAAAGCTTCAAATTCTCTCAGTGCTGAGAGTGTTTGTAAACACACACGCTGTTAGTGTGTGTGTGTGTGTTAGTGTGTGCGTGTTAGTGTGTGTGTGTATGTGTGTGTGTGTGTGTGTGTGTAAGAGTGTGTTAGTGTGTGTGTGTGTGATAGTGTGTGCGTGTTAGTGTGTGTGTGTATGTGTGTGTGTGTGTGTAAGAGTGTTTTTGTGTGTGTGTGTGTGTTTGTGTGTTAGTGCGTGTGTGTGGGTGTATGAGAGTGTGTTAGTGTGTGTGTGTGTGATAGTGTGTTAGTGTGTTTCTTTTATAGTGTGTGTGTGTGTGTGCGTGTGTGTCTTTGATAGTGTGTGTGTGTGATAGTGTGTTAGTGTGTGTCTTTGATAGTGTGTGTGTGTGTGTGTGTGATAGTGTGTTAGTGTGTGTCTTTGATAGTGTGTGTGTGTGTGTGTGTGTGTCTTTGATAGTGTGTGTGTGTGTGTGTGTGTGTGATAGTGTGTTAGTGTGTGTCTTTGATAGTGTGTGTGTGTGTGTGTGTGTCTTTGATAGTGTGTGCGTGTGTGTGTGTGTGTGTGTGTGTGTGTGTGTGGATAAGATTCCTAAACTCCTTTCAATTATTCGGAGCTCAAACTGTTCCGTTACTCATAACGTGTTTCTCCAGCCCACATGACATCACTGGGGGGGTTTGGGTGGGCGGAGGCGATGCATCACAGAACAACCTCTTGTTTTCAACATCGTTCTGTGAGTGTGTTGTGTGTGTGTGTGTGTGTGTGTGCGTGTTAACTCTACGTGTGTGTGTGTGTGTGTGAGTGTGTGTGTGTTAACTCTACGTGTGTGTGTGTATGTGTGTGTGTGTGTGTTAACTCTACGTGTGTGTGTGTATGTGTGTGTGTGTGTGTTAACTCTACGTGTGTATGTGAGTGTGTTGTGTGTGTGTATGTGAGTGTGTGTGTGTGTGTGTGTTAACTCTACGTGTGTGTGTGTGTGTGTGTTAACTCTACGTGTGTGTGTATGTGTGTGTGTGTGTGTGTGTTAACTCTACGTGTGTGTGTGTGTTAACTCTGCGTGTGTGTGTGTGTGTTAACTCTACGTGTGTGTGTGTGTTAACTCTACGTGTGTGTGTGTATGTGTGTGTGTGTGTGTGTTAACTCTACGTGTGTGTCTGTGTGTGTTAACTCTACGTGTGTGTGTGTGTGTGTGTGTGTGTGTGTTAACTCTGCGTGTGTGTGTGTGTGTTAACTCTACGTGTGTGTGTGTGTGTGTGTGTGTTAACTCTGCGTGTGTGTGTGTGTGTTAACTCTACGTGTGTGTGTGTGTGTGTGTTAACTCTGTGTGTGTGTGTGTGTGTGTGTGTGTGTGTGTGTGTCTGTGTGATGTTTACGGAGAGTCACGTTGTTGTTGGTTTTATCAATGTGTGTTTCATTTAAGAGGCTGGGTCTATTTCTGTTTCAGGACCTGCAGCTTCTTCTGGTTTTTAAGTCTTGTTTCTGTTGCTGCCTTCTATATAAACCGTTTCATCACATGACCTCTTCCCTTCTGAGGGATTCCCTCCTCTTCCTCTTCCTCCTCCAATAAAATCGTCTTTATTTCATCGCTGAGAAGTCTGGGATAATCATCATCAGCACCTCCACCGCAATCCTCCGTGTTCACGCGATAACTCACAATCTATCTATCTATCTTCAAATTTTATACACACTTAGACCCCACTGTGTGGAAGAACTGGATTGATTTCGGGAATAGCTGGTTGTATATTTCTGACACTAGGGGGCGCTTTGCTTTAGCATACCTTTTCAACCGTTGGTCCGATTCAGTCCAGATTTTTCGAATATATGAATCGACTGAAGAAGATTTATCCTGTTTTCATAATATTCTATTCTAGTAGTTCATACTTTACTCACAAGGGGGAGCCTTTATACAAAAATCACTTTTTTCCTGACATAACGTCCTAACCGTTTGTCCGATTTAGTCCAACAATGCTCCTCATGAATGGACTCGAGGAGGTCTTTCTCGTATATATAGTATATATAGTATATATACACCCAATTAAATTTACAAATGAATTCAGATGAAGGACTTTTAGTGTGAAAAAGCGCCAAACAATCATTAAATGAATAGAAAAATGTGATTTTCCTTCTACTTTGACACATAATCTTCCGGTTTGTTTGAATGAGAGTTGGGTTTTTGCCTCTGTTGCTACCTGCGTGAGCCAGGAGTTGCAGGATTGGACAAAGAAGGAGACCAGATGGACTGTTTCCAGGCTCCCCCGCTGAGAGAGGACAGGATGGAGGGATGAACTGAGTGAAGGAGTGAACACAGGTGTGCTTCACTCCCTAAAACCCATTTTCACCGACTGTGACTGAAGAGTGGACGTTCATGCATGATTTAAGACGCTTTGACAGCTTAAAGGTAGAGGAGGAGGATGTTTACGCTCCTCGGAAGATGCTTTGGAGAGTTGATGGAAAGTTGAAAGTGGAGGAAGAGAGTCGGTCAGAAAGATGTCAGACATACGAGTTTAGAGCTGCAGACTAAAGTCGGTCACCTGAGTTCAAAAAGTTGGGAGGGGGAAGTTGAGTTTAGGTGTTTAGGTTGAAGCGATGCTCCGTTCTCAGTGGGTTCTGATTAACTCGGAATGTTCCATCACGGATCTTTATCGCTCTAAAGTGAGAAAGAATGTCTCCTTGCTCTGGTGTGAGGGAACGGAGAGGCTTTGTTTTTACACCGGTAGTTAATCACTTTGCAACTAAAGCTGCTGTTTGAATCTGGCCTGAAGATACTCTCCGGTGGAATTGGCTTCGTTTGTAGCAGCCTGGGATCGAGGTGAGGAGGTCGGAGGGTTCGGCGCAGCTTCAGAAGGAATGATGGCGTCTTATCGGCAAAGCTCTCAATTTACCTGTCCAGGTATGTTCCAAACCAAAAGAATGAGGTCAAGGATGCGAGCGGCTGAAATGAGCTTCCTTCGTAGGGGGTGGCTGGACTCAGCCTCGGAGATCGGGTGTAGAACTCCTTGGTCAACCTCGCTTTGGTCACCCGGTTCTTCAGAGAACCCAAAACCCCCGATGAGTTCAGGTTGTCCGAAGTTCAAATCAAAGCAGATAACAGCTGTGATGGAAGAATCTTCCCATCTCTATCATTCAGAGGCCCGTCTGACGATTCTGGACCCGTTCACCATCTGTTCTGTGATGAACACAAGCATGTTGGAATTTGGAGCCTTCAGAACCAGGTGGGTTTTCAGGACTCAGTGCTGCATGAAGGCCTGAGGCTGGACTCTGGGCTTCACATCTTGGCCTCTCGGTTCTTAAAGTTCCTAGTGGAACCCAACATTCACCGACGGAAGCAGGGTCAGAAATTATTAAAGATGGAGGTTGTAACAAGTCGGTACCTTTGGAATCTCACAAACACAAACACAAACACGTTTGGGTCGCTTAGAGTTTCTTTTATTCATCTTCCACCGGGTCGAGAAAGAGACAGCAGCAAGATTCAGAGCTGAGCTTCAATAACAAGCGATGAAGACGACAGCATTCTTCTCCTTATTCTTCATATGCTGTTTTATTTTTCCTCAAAGAAAAATGTTTGATATTATGACGTTAAAATAACTTACACACATCTAAAGACAGAATGTAAAAACATCTGATGCCTTCCAGCTGCAAACTACTCAGAGCTCTGGAGATGGATTCTCTACACACACACACACACACACACACACACACACACACACACACACACACACACACACACACATACTTTCACACAGATACATACATACACATATACACACATACATGCGCACACACACACACACACACACACACACAAACGCACAAACGCACAAACACATTCACACACAGACACACAAATGCACACACACGCATGGACACACAACACACACACTTTCATACACATACACATATACACACACATACTTGCACACACACACTCACACGCACACACACAGCACCTTGTTGCCCGGGTAACTGTATGTAAATGATATGCAGATTACTGCAAGTCAGTTAGGCGGGCGGAGAGCGATGATTCTGCAGAACCACATCAGAAGGGCACCGATCTGCTCCCAGACTGATGGATCCGATCGTTTGTCGCAGTAAAAGTCGGAAGAGCGTTTGTTTTTTTTGCGATGTTTGTAGTGTTTATAGTGTTTGTAGTAATGTTTATAGTGTTTCTAGGGATATTTGTACAGATAATTATTTTTATAGTGTTAATAATTAAGTTAAAGTGTTTATAGTGATGTTTACGGTTTTTATGGTGATGTTTATAGTGTTTATAGTGATGTTTACAGCGTTTATAGTGATGTTTATAGTGTTTATAGTGATTTTTACAGTGTTTATAGTAATGTTTATAGTGTTTATAGTGATGTTTATAGTGTTTATAGTGATTTTTACAGTGTTTATAGTAATGTTTATAGTGTTTATAGTGATGTTTACAGCGTTTATAGTGATGTTTATAGTGTTTATAGTGATTTTTACAGTGTTTATAGTAATGTTTACAGTGTTTATAGTGATGTTTTTGGGTGAAAGGCGAGTCCTGTCGGCGCAGCTTCATCATGATTGTTGATAGGAGATGACGTAAAAGTCGCATGAATTCCGATCTGATGGTTCGGACTGAGATCGCACTGCAAAAGAATCCGACTCATGTCTGATTGAGGACCAAATATGGACGTGGTCCAAATCGGAACTATTAAAGATCAGATTCCATGAGGTTGGTTCTGTTCACACTACCATGAAAAAGCCTCACAGGAGCCAAAAATCAGAACCGGGCCTCAGTTTTCCTGCGGTCTGAACGTGAGTTTGGCATAAAGGGACGACACGTAGCTTTTTACTGTTTTAATCTAAGACCAGAAAAATTTATTCAACACTTGTGTCACACATGGGAGAATTTTTACACAATCCCATAATTCTGTCTGTAATAACGCAGCTGTCTGGAGTTCTGGACAGGTGGTGCATTATGTCAACAACCGTTATCCTCAGAGTCTTTCCAGGACAAAATGTCCCCATGGAAACCATTAAAGCTGAAATATTTTAACGCACTGGCATCAGAGAGGAAAATCTCGCTTTCTTACGTCGTAGCTTCAAAACGGTTGATTCCACATTTATCTTTATTTTCTGTTTCTTTTGCACATCAGGAACCTTCCAGTTATTTCCCTCAGCTGTAACGTAGAACCAAGAAAGAATGTGTGTGTGTGTGTGTGTGTGTGTGTGTAATATTTACATTTCACATCGTATGATTCATAACATACTTGTCACTTTCTTCTACGAGCCGACGATTATTCCGTCACTTGAAGAAACTCCAGGAGAAGAGTGATGGGTAGCAGTCAGAGTGAGGCGTCGGGAGTGAGTCACACTCCACAGCGCTCTACTTTTCAGAGTAGATCTAAAACAGAGGAGAAAAGAAAAGACTAGTGATGTTTGGGGGTCTTCAGCATGTTAAGGTGACCTTGAACGAGGCACTCGACCTCCAGCTGCTCCAGTGGAGCCTCCCACAGCTTCACGGTGTGAATTTATAACAGAGCAAGAATAGATCGGGGGGGAGGGGAGTGGGGGGGGGGGGTCCGCCAGGAAATAGAGGATCGTTCATGCTTAGCAGAACTTTACCGGTAAACCTTTCTGGCTCACAGGGGGTCGCTCCATTCTTTTCACTGTTTTAGTTTCTATTCAAATCCAAGAGTTAGAAAGTTGTTCGAGGGTACTGGTTCGACGGCCCCCTAAAGGAATACGTACTCCTTAATGTTTTACACCGGTTAATAACGGTTTACCGGTTTTATCACACAAACCTGGTCTTAAGGGTGATGGCGAGTCGAAACTGACAAAATAGATTGGAGTTAGCGCCCTCCAGGGTTACGTACGCTATGACCCGCCTGTCAGACAACCGAGTCCCTGGTAGTCCAACCGGTAGTCTGATACGTATAAGGTGCCCCCGGTAGTCCAACCGGTAGTCTGATACGTATAAGGTGCCCCTGGTAGTCCAACCGGTAGTCTGATACGTATAAGGTGCCCCCGGTAGTCCAACCGGTAGTCTGATACGTATAAGGTGCCCCCGGTAGTCCAACCGGTAGTCTGATACGTATAAGGTGCCCCAGGTAGTCCAACCGGTAGTCTGATACGTATAAGGTGCCCCCGATAGTCCGACCGGTAGTCTGATACTACTTATCGGTTAACCGGTAGTCTACCAGTAGTTTACCGGTGTCTACTACCCTGTAGTCCGACGTATAACGTGACCCCGGTAGTCTGCTTGACACTTAACGGATCTCTCTGGCTGTTCAGCCCCAGCTGTGACCCTGGAAGTCCGACAGGTACAACACCGACTTCTAGCTACATCCTTGTGTTTCCTTCCATCCAGGTTTTTATTCTTCTCAGCTGCTCATAATAACAGACTTGTTGTGAAAGTTCCTCCACGTCGACCTCGAACCATTTCTAAGAACAAGTTGTTCTCAAGGCGGAGGATCAGGATCAGGGTTAGATATTCTGTTGTTCTGGAAAAAATTTAAATGATTTCTGAAGCGCATGTTTCCGATCACGATGCTGATTGTGAAGATTGTTGTCAGTGTGAGCCGATATTTTAAGGCGGCGCTGAATTGTTTTTCAGACTAAATGAACTCAACGGGTCATCAACACATACGTATCATTTCCAAAACAAATTATAATCAGCGGGAGGAGAGGCGGGCGAGACTCACGGTGAGATGAGAGAGCAGAGGAAGTGAGTGTGATGAATACTGAGAGTGAGGCAAGCAATCGTCGTCAGAGAGGAAGAGCGGATCGTGGCGGGAGGGGGGGGAGAGAAGGGTTAAGTGAGGTACGTGAATCAAAATAACCAATGAAGGATCCCGTTCTGTCGGTTACAAAAGGAAACCATATCCACTCTGATCCCGTTCACCGTGTTGGTCTGACAACAAAGGCGAGATGTTGGCGAGAATAATGAGATTAACTAAACAATGAAGTCAGACTCATAACTTGGATTTCAGACGGGGTCTCCCAGCGGGTGGCCCCCAGATCTATGTCTCAGTCTCAAGATCAAACATCCGAGAGATTATTGCTAATTACATTATCTTACCTGCATGCACATACATTTATTATAATTAATACTCCAAATTCAGATTTCACTATCTATCTATCTATCTCTACCTTAATAGAGATAGACACAGAATATTGAAATATTGAAATAATATTGAAAATATTGACTTCAATCTTGTAAAGACTTTTTTCATTTATTTTGTCAACATGGTCCTAGTGCTCTGTGGTACTCTCTCTCTCTCTCTCTCTCTCTCTCTCTCTCTCTCTCTCCCCTTAAACCTCCATCTATCTGCGACACCTTGTGATAAATACACGAGTTTTACGTAGAACAGATATTTCGTACATCTTCGGTGTATATTTCATAACTAGCTCACGCGCCTGTAACTGAATCCATTCCGGACTCCTGCCGTTTTTTGTCTCAGTCTTTGGTCCGTACGTCTTCTCCTCTCTGCCTCTGCTGTTAATCATGGAGGAACTTCACCTCCTCGCTCTGAGACAGGTGGACGGCGAGGTGATTAAAGTAATCTGCCTTTTATTCCCCCTTTGAGCTCCATCCTGAATGACAGCCATCGTCCGTCCTGCGGGAGTCTCCTTCCGGAATAAAACGGAATTCCGGTCAACTCTTCCGGTATTGATCGGAAACATCACACGCTTTAGAAAAGAAAGAAACACTTGTGCTTTCTGTGTGAGTCAGCGAAGGAGTCAGCGAAGGAGTCAGCGAAGGAGTCAGCGAAGGAGTCAGCGAAGGAAGCGTGTCACACGGTTTTCTTATTTATGTAGAGTAGCGTGGAGGTAATCAGCTGTGTTGGACTCTTCATCTGATAAAAAGATGTTTTTAGGCTGTAATGACTTCATCTTCATCAAGCTCAGCAGGAGGTTCATAGAGAGAGAGAGAAACATTCTAAAGAGAGAGAGAGAGAGAGGGAGAGGGAGAGAGGAACTCTAAAGATAGAGAGGTAGAGAAACAATAAAGAGAGAGTGAGAGAGAGAGAGAGGGAGAGTAACACTAAAGAGAGAGAGAGAGAGAGAGAGAGAACTCTACAGAGAGAGAGAGAGAGAGAGAGAGAAACACTAAAAAGACAGAGAGAGAGAGAGGGAGAGTAACACTAAAGAGAGAGAGAGGGGAACTCTGAAGAGAGAGAGGAACGCTAGAATGAGAGAGATAGAGTCTGTCCCTCAGTCTGTCTCTCTGCTGTAGTCTTCCTGTGGACAGACGGCGTGCGGTCGGTCGGTTCAGGTGGTGCATCTCTGTCTGTTTTCATCATGGAGTCATGTGATGCACATCATGATGAGAGGAAACAAGGCGTGAGAGGATGTCACGCCAAGACTCTGGGTTTATGGATGCTCTGAAAATTAACATATGTACTCCCACACAGAGAGAGAGAGAGAGAGAGGGACAGACAGAGAGAGAGAGGGACAGAGAGGGACAGAGAGAGAGAGAGCGAGAGAGGGACTGAGAGAGAGAGAGACAGAGAGACAGAGAGAGAAAAAAGAGAGAGAGAGAGAAAGAGAGAGAGGGACAGACAGAGAGAGAGAGACAGAGAGACAGAGAGAGAAAAAGAGAGAGAGAGAGACAGTGACAGAAGAACGGAGGACAGAGTCTGTCACTCACCTCAATGAGTGACAGATTCTCTGAAGGAACATCACACAGAGACGTCGTCCCTCGCGGCGCTCTTGTCACACGAGGGCGGAGGAGTGATGCTGGAGTGACGTGTGGCGTGGAGTGGATTGTGCTGTCACACCTGAGTGGGACATCACTTCAAAGTTCTCACTATTAAAGAGTGAACAGAGTTTTCACAGCTGTGCTGCTACCAACTGACTTCACGTACGTCACATATCGCATTTTTAATGCGATATATGAGCTGTTTACGTTATTTTGAACCAAACATCGTAACTCGGAACCTCTGGAACCTCTTTTCCACCAAAAAGAACCTGGTGCTAGTACGATACTGATGGCTAGTGCCGGTGCTAAGTTGGTTCAACTGGTGCACCTCTTAAGAACCTGTTTGCTTTTCCATTGGCGTGGAGCCAAGTCAGAGCCACGCCATTACATCATCATATAACCTGGTTAACCAGTGGGTCACAATAACCCCGCCCCCGGCCGCTGACGTAATAATTTTTTGGCTCTACACCAAAAAGAGTCGGTGCTTGTCTGGCACCAGATCTGGGATCCAGGAGCTGGTGCTCAGGCTGTCGACAAGCAAAGAACCGGTGCTAAGTCAAGGCTCTGGCTCCGAACTAGCCCTGGAACCAGCTCGGTGGAAAAGGGGTATGAGAGAACGAGGGCCGTCCCCCCTGTCCGTCTGTCGACGTGTCAATCTCAGCGCTCCATCGGGCCGCCGATACGTCGTACATCTGTTAAAGGCGAGAGGAAGAGAGGCGCTGCAGGAATGCAAATCGCTCACGGCCTGATGCTCCACTCTCCACATCAAGACGCGACGCACCTACAGCCAGACAAATATTTACCCGCCGCAGGAGGTGGTAAACACTCAGTAATTGGGGCGCTAACAAGCTGCCTGTCAATCAAACGCATCCAAACTTCCCTTCGGTATTCTGGTCGTCCCAGCAGCTCTTCAATCAGACGCCGCCGGGACTGGATCTTCATTCCGGGGGCGTCTGATGTCCATTCAGATCACTGTAACGTCCATCGAGGAGCGGGACCACAAACATGAGGGGGGAGGGTCTCCGGTAGCCCACTGGAGCTGGTGGAGCAATCCCTGAAAAAAGTCCTCAATCCCCTGCCTTTTACAATAATTCTCTCAGATTATGACCGAAAAACTGTTTTTTTGTAAAAAAAAAAAAAAGAGCTCCCCCTAGTGAGGAAAATATAAACTATTAGAGTAAAATGTGATACAGACAGAATAAATCCTCGAGTCTGGAAAATTACAGACTCGAGGAAAATTACATTTGTTCAAAGAAATAGCTATTATGATTCATTTCCCTTATTTTGCTTAATATAATTATTATCATTATTGTCATTATTATCATTATCTTAATTAAAGATAATTTATTATTTTACATTTAAAATAATAAATGATTGTCCTTCCTGCTGACTGGAATCGCAGAAGAGCCGGATCACAATTCCTGCAGCAACTGATGAGCTTGATGGGATTCTGGTGTGGCGCTGAGCCTGGTGCGAGAGGCCACGCCCCCAATCACACAACAATGCGGGGGGAGCAAGGAGAAAGGGAGAGCCAGGCACGCAGGTCGGATGAGATTTCATGTGGATTTCCGCTCACGTCATCCTGCATCAAGGTAAAAAGAAATGACCAGAGGTGAATAAATGATGACATCATCTCCTCCAGAGTCACATGTCCTCCATGACGTCACCGTTAGATCGTTCACTGTCACACGATGAATAATAACGGTTTTCCTACGATATTGTTCTGTGTCATTTAGCTCGACTTAAACTGGGTTTAATGGTTTCACGAGTCAGGTCTTCATGCTCCCTTTTTATTTTATTTTTTTTCTTATCCTAAGAAATGATTTTTCACCAGAACCATTTCTTTGGGAGTCTCTCCACCTGGTTTGGTTCTATTTGTGTTTATTGGTTATTACCCAGCTGCATATTTACGGCACTAGGGGAAGTTTTTATTTTTGAACTTAGTCCAAAAATACGAGATTTATCTGGTATTTATCATGTTTTCCTGTAATAGTTCATTTTTTTCTCACTAGGGTGAGTTTCTTTTATGAAAAATAAATTAGTTTTTTGAACATAACTGTTGGTCAAATTCAAGCCAACTTGATCCATTATGATTATTTTACTATAATTGATCCTATTTTACTCACTACGACGTTTTTTGCCCCAAAAAAACTTGTTTTTTTGACTGATATTTGAGTAGTTTATGTCTTGTACTCACTAGGGGAGCTTTTTGTGGAAAACAGTTTCTCGCCTATGATTTCCCAACCATAAGTAAGTGTGAGTTTATAAATTTAGCTCTTTTATTCTGTCTTGTTTTATTCCTGAAGCTCAGAAAAACAAATGAACTGCATTTCTCTTTATTATTGCGTCACTATAGGATCTGATCTTAGAGCAGACGGCTGACTTCAGAGAAATAGTCAGGTCGAGTCAATATCGTCTGTCTGTGATTATTGATGAGTCACATATAATCTGAGGAGTTCAATCAGGGGGATCGCCGGTACAACGCAGGGGATTAGGGGCTTTTTGGGGTTATAAATTTGTTGTCAGGGACGAGATCAGTTATAGTTTATTTGAAACTTGTCACAAATATGAATATCAGCGTCATATTTTCTTCTCATGACTCCCTCTTATCGCTCACTTGTTGTAATGCCTGGAGCCGCCAGCAGGGGGCAGAAGAGGAGGAGGAGAATCAGACAGGATGAAGGATGCTGAGACACAGCAGAAGAAAAAAGGAACGCTTTTAACAAATGTATCTGTGTTCAGCCATGTGAGGGAGGAGCTGGGAAACAGGCCCGGAAAACCACTATCAGGGAAAACACAAGTGACTCAGTGACAGTGTAACTAACACACACACACACACACACACACACACACACACACACACACACACGTCTGGCTTAGATTGGTAAAAGGAAGGAGAGGATGAGGAGGGTAAATAATGAGAGGACAGAAGGAGGGAGAGGAGGGTGAGAAGATGAAACTTGTCTTCAGTCAAACCTTAACCTCTTTTAAGAAAGAGGTTAAAGGCAGGGCATTAAGAAGGGTGGAGGGGGTGGAGGAGGTGGAGGAGGAGGAGGAGGAGCTGTGAAACTGATAGGAAGTCAAACCCAGGAAAAGGAGGAGAAGATGTTTATTTCCTCTCGGTTCTTCTTGAGGTTTACCAACAGCTGATAGTTTAAACCCACACCCAGAGATTAAAGCGGGGATATCAGATCAGCCATAACATTATAACCACAGAGAGGTTAATGAAGAGTAAATAGTAATATCTCTTTAAAGTGGCACCGGTCTTCCTTCTCCGTCTCAGACGAGCACAGAACCCTGCACTCAGTCTTCGTCATCACCTTCCTCAAATCACAGAAGGTGTTTCTCTGTAGATTAATTCATTTGTTTTACCTTCATTTTCTAAGCGGTACCTTCTTTCCTTCTTGTTCTGCAGGTTCTCCTCCATCCAGGTCGCAAAGTTCTGAGTGTCCGACAGAAAACAAACGCCGTTTTTGTTGGTTTTGGTTCCAAAAAGAGAAAGTAAGGTCAGTATATTATTGTGTATAAATACTTATAGTGTGTTTCTGCGCAGAGATAAGAACTTTTCGGCTTCTATACACGCAATACACCCAATCCCCTGCGTTGTACAAGCAATCCTCTTCAAATAAAATGCGTTAACTTATTTCTACGGTATTTGCGGTAAAAAAAAAAGTTCCAGGACGTGAATAAAATATGAACTATTGGAGTAAAAATACACGATAGATTCAAATTTGGACTAAATTCGATCAATGGTAGAGAAGTTATGGCCCGAAAACTTTGGGAGATAAAGCTCCCCCTAGTGTTAGAAATGTACAATCCACCTTTGCCAAAATTAGTCCAGTACTTCCTTGCAATAATGGCTATGTAAGTATGAAGTTTGAAAATGACTCACTAAATATGTTTTGGAGTTATATCCAGAAAACAGTGTTTTTCATAGGAAAAGCTCCTCCTGGTGGGTAAACTGTGAACTATTGGAGTAAAATACAAGATAATTATGCTTAAGCTGATTCATATGCAACAGTCGGGTTCTTCTAACTAAAAAAAAGAAGAAAGGATTTTCTTGATATGGCTCCCCCTAGTGAGTAAAATATGAAATATTCAGAATAAATCTCTTTGAGTCATTTCAGTTTGGGTTGAATCGGAACAACTGTTGGGAAGTCATGTTCCTGAAAACCCGACCAGGTAAAGCTCCCCCTACTGCTGAAAATATACATCCAACTTTTCCAGAGGTCACTCCAGTTCTTCCTCACTCTAAAGTCTATGCGGGTACAAAATAAAAAAAAAAACGACACATTAAATACTTTTGGAGTTATCGCGTCCAATCTTTCAGCGGCGTTTATGACGATTCCAGAATAAATATCCCCTTTATGCTAGAAAGCCCGGCGTCTCCGCGGGCGACGACCTGATCCGCGATGCCAGACTGACCCGAGTCGGAATCCCGCCAAAGTCGGCATGAATGCGGCCGGAACCACATCTGCCTTTCTGTCCCATTAATCAGCAGCTCTGCCAAAAACTGCTAACAAACCGCGTCCATGCTGCCCGAACCTGCCGGATACAATGATATTATGGGATGGGTTTTAACTGCTGTCCATGCAGACAGAAACACCAGAAGGAAACTTTAGCTTCTCGAAGATTTAAACATCTATTTTCGGATCTCCACTGAAATGAAATGATGACTTTCACTTTAACTTCACTTTGAGGACAGAAAGAAATCGACTGATGAGAAAATCAGAAAAAATAAAAGTAACAAAAGCCGAGTTCTGGCTTCTTGCCACCGGAGAGGCGGCTGAGTGAGACGGGAGCAGCTGGGAAATGTCCCTGATGTCTCTCTGGTTCCGCCGCTCGCTCCAGCCAAACGCACGGAATGAGGAAGCAATCGCCGCGGCGGCAGCTCAGAGTAGGGGGAATAAAAGTTTCCCGTTGGTTTTAGTGACTGAAGCCGGTCAGACATCCGTCATTAACTAACAAACTTTATGCAAAGGGGAGTGGAAATCTGTCCACTACGTTTTTTCTACCGGGGATCTGGGGACGGGACACAGTCACAAGTAGGGGACTCCACATGCCCCTCTCCCCTGCAACACTCTCCGGTGTTCATTCAAGGAGATCCTGAGGCGTTCCAGATGAGATATATAGTCCCTCCAGTGAGTTCTGGGTCTTCACAATGGTCTCCTCCCAGTCGGATGAGCCTGGAGACCTTCCAAAGGGAGACAGAGTACTCTCATGTCAGCCGCTTTCTTTGGGTCGGTACCCTGATCTCATGAAGCTAGGGTTGGGATGTAGACCGACCGGTGGATGGAGATCCTTGCCTTTCGACCCAGCTCTCTTGTCCTCAAATTGATTTGCTTGGAAAGTAAACTTAACTGGGAGGAGATGGCGGTGATGAAGCGTGCAAAAGTGTCAAAGAGTTAAAACACTGGAGGCTAAATGTCCAGTAGCTGAGATGTTTACATCAGCCTCATGCACAGCAGCTGTCAACCAATGCCAGGACCGCAAGCAAAAAAAGAAATCGGAGAAATCTGAATGTTTCAGATTTTAGAGGTTAAATCCGTGAATCGTTTCTAGATGCTGAAGATTAAGTTTTGGAGAAAAAAAGAATTACTTTTTTCTGAAAAAGAAACTCCTCCCTGTGAGTAAAATATGAATTATTACAGTAAAATATAAACTATTACAGTAAAATATGAACATTTATATAACATTTAAAATCATCCGTGGAATAGTTTTTGAGTTACGAGTTGCGACGGCGATGGCGATTCCTAAAAACCCCCCCGACTTTTCGTCCGTATTTTTAAACTGGGAGTCGATGTCTTGCAAGAATAGGGAGAAACGCAGGAGATACTATTCCTTTGGAGGCGGTGGGAAGATTCCACGGATGAACTTTTATGATGTTTGGACTCGCCTTGAACTTTAAATACTGATTGTGATTGAAGCCAATCAGGTGCATCCTGGGAAAACTGGGGTAAATAATTCTAAACCGGTTGAGGTCTGTAATTGATAAATAACATTCTTGATGAAAATAATAGGGGACGGTTCTGTTTATCTGATGAATTATTCATGCGGCTGAGTAAATGCTGCTGTCAGAGTCACGCCCCCTCACCTGAATCGATCTTTATTTATATAGCAACAATAAACAACAACGATTGTCTCAAGGTTTTTTCCCGAAAGAGAAGAAAGAGAAGGTCTGGACCGAACTCTTTATATGATTATTTTACAGAGACCCAACAGATTCCTCCGTGAGCAGCACTTGGCGACAGCGGTGGTGGGAAAAAAACTGCCCTTTAATGGGCAGAAACCTCGAGCAGGTCCAAGACCCTGAGTCTTGGATCTTTAGGGAGTCATTTTAAGATTTTCCTTTTTTCTTATAAAACCTTGAACGGTCTCCTCTGGTCATTCCTCGTGGTCCCAAATCTAGACTAAAGCACAGGAGGGACCAAACTTTTAACTTTTGAACGAGTCGCCTCCTCATATAAGATAAGATAAGATCAGATAAGATAAGATCAGATCAGATAAGATATAAGGCCAGCCCCGATGCTTCAAGTATTCAAATCCAGAATGAAAACATTTCTATTCCCTGGCGTATCAATGACATCAGATAACTAAAGTCGCTTACGCTTCTCGCTGTCGTGTTTAATTCTGTTGTCTTATCACTTTTCTTTTACTGTATTTTACTGGGTTTTATTGTGTTGTGTTTTTATTTATTATGCTAATTGAATGGAAAGCACTTTGGTCAACCTGGTAGTTCTAAATGTGCTCCATCAATGAAGTTGGACCGGATGGATTTGAAGTGTCCCCTGAAGACTGTGAGGGGGAGGGGCTTTAGTTCGATCTGTTCCTTGAGTTCTGTTAACCCTGAATTTAGTCAGGTTTAGTCAAGGGCGCCTTCCCCCAAACATGTCCGAAGAGTGGACAACACGGACCCAAGCAGTGTGCAACTAAATGGTTTCACGAGTTGGGTCTGAATGTTTTCCTTTTTACGGCAAAGTTTCACGCCATGTTGCTTTTTCCCGGAGATACAAATCTCTTTTTTTCAAACTAACATTAAAACAAATACTTTTATTTTCAGCTGATTATACATCCATTATTCCAAAGAGATGCATCTTAATTTTACACACCGCACCTTTAAAGATAAACCGCTGCGGTTTAGGGAGATTTCACGATTCTTGATTCCTTCTCCCTTCTGTTTGGTTTTAGTTTGGCGGCTTCACAGCAAACCCAACATTTAACAGAATCCATTTTTTCCCCCGACAAATGTATTTTCAAGCTCTCTACTTTGTAAACTTATTTAAACCAGCCCTCCGGAAACGGACAATCTCATTTTCCACATGAATGTGTTCTATGATTCTTGATAAAAAGGAATGTGCTGTCGTGGAAACAAAAAAAAAAAAAAAAGGAAAGGAGAACCCACGAGTCAAGAACATCAAAAAAAAAAAAAGTCCAATCAGGATGTAATAACTTCTCCCCCCCGATAAAAACACCAAAGTTCTCCCCGGAGATCTTTCCGCTGAAGGAGCTTCTTCACGCTCTGAAATCCAGTGGAGCGGGTGAGATGGATATACTGATGGTGAGCCGGCAGATTGGGCGTTTTTATATAAAGATAGAGATGATTGGAGATAAGGAGTGAAGGCCTTCACTGGGAACAAACACTCACCGGCCGGAGATGATTCCAGCCACAGGCAGCAGAAAACCTCCATCCAGTCGCTCCACCGACTCTGATCTCTGCTCTGATTGGCTGAGCGGAGTCTTTATCTCTGATGGGATCATTTCAATAGAACGTCCTCTACACTCCATGACTTGTGAAACTTTCCGACTCTGTTTTATACAGTTTACTTTTGACTTTTAACTTCTGATTGAAGGAAACAAACTTTCAGTTTTCAACTCTTTTCTTTTTTTTATCCTTCTGTGTGTTTCGAGGCGGCTTCAGTTGGTCGAAGTCGGTTTCTGCATAAAATAAAAGCTCCCCGGAGTCAGTAACATATGAACTACTGAAGTCAAATATGTAAATACAAATGTAAGAGAAGAAACGATAAACTTCATTTTTATTATTAAATACCAGATTGAACATTTTTCCAATCCCTATATTCTTTTTTTTTTTTTTTTATCAAAAAATGGGCAGAACCTATGATTTTGTCTCTTACTGAATGGATTGTAGAATCACGTTGGAAAATGAAGAACCCTTAAGGTACAGAGCAATATGGACCTTACCTATGTATGTGTGTGTGTGTGTGTGTGTGTGGGGAGAGTTCTGATGAAACAGAACCAGTAGTCGGTGTCTAAGCTGGCCGTGAAAATGCTGAATTTAAGCTCCTCTATTGGGTTCAAATATGTGTAAATCTGACTCTGACCCGTCCGACTCTTCTTGGACGGGTCCGTACTTTGTCCCTGTAGAAGCAGAAGCCCCTTCCTGCGAACCCGCCCCGCCACTTCCTGCCAAACGCAGACAAACGCTACATGCTACGACGAGCTTTAGCCCCAATTAAGCAGCTCCTCGCATGCAGAGTCCTGAAAATATTTATTCCTCTCCAGCCATCACGCCTCTCCTCCGCGGCCTCCTCACCGCGGCCCGCTCATCTGGAACGCTCGGGCCGGGCCAGAATGCTAACTTTGGGTTTAATTAGTTGAACTAAACTTGACGAGGTCTCGTGGTTCCGTTCCGTCTCGCTGTGAGAGTGTCCTCATTAAAACGGAGAGGAGTGTTTGTGCTTGATCCAACCAAAAAAGTGTGTGTGTGTGTGTGTGTGTGTGTGTAAATACCGAGCTTATCAGAACCAATCCAGTCCGTCACCCTCGCCGCCTCCGCAGAGGGAGGAGTTTCTTTCTCAGACGATGACGCGTGACACGTTGAGTTATCGGGCGAGTTAAAAAGTTGGCCGTGTGAGGTGAGAGGCGCGAAAACATAAGTGACTTTGGCGCCTGGTTCTTTTTCCCCTCTGTGAGTCAGAACTGACACCAGGAGACACCCGCGTGGTTCGTTTGGGCCGGAGGAAATGTAGAAACTGAAATTAGCTGAGAGAGAGAGAGAGAGAGGCGAGATGGAATGATGAAATCCTGTCGTCTCATTGGGTTAAAATGACTCCTCCCACCGACGGATGCTCGTGTGATGGATGTTATCAGAACCGTCAGAACTTCATGATCCCACACGTGTGATGAAGGCGGACCAGGAACCTGGTGACACGCGGGTCGTCCAGAATCCAGCAGTCCATCCAGGACTTACAGGATAATTTACTGTCATCCATTCATCTGTGGGTTTTCACCATAGCAGGGAAACTGAATGAAACTTAAATACATTTGTATTTATTTGTATTTATTTTTTTTTACTGTCGTCATACTTGGAGAAGTGAGAATGTAAAAAAACCATAAATAAAATAATAACTATAATAATAATGATGACTTTATACTTATCAAAACAAAGTTTCAAAGATCCTCAAATCATGAGAATGAAAAGATTGAAAAAACAACAAGTGTGTCCCCGAAAAGTCCCCAATCTCCTGCATCGTACATCCAATCCCCCTGATTGAACTGTTTTATGGATCATTTAAACCTTTTATGCCCACACGGACCTTAGCGTGAGGTAGAACTGGAATGATTTTGGGAAAGGTTGCCTGCATATTTGTGCCACTAGGGGGAGCTTCATCACCTGAAGATTTCCGTTAATTTCTCAACTGTTCAATTCTGATGTATATAGAGATTATCTTGTAATTAAGAACTATTAGAATAAACTAGAATAAAAACAGGATGGACCTCCTATATTTTACATCATATTTTACTCACTGGGGGAGATATTTTTAATGATAAAAACCTTTTTTCGGCCGTAAATTCACATTTAATTCCAGTCAGAGTTCAATTAGAGGGATCGCTTGTGCAACGCAGGGGTTTGGGACTTTTCCTGGCATATTCCCCTGGAATTCAATGGAATTATTACTTTACAAATTGCAAACATGGCACATTCTAACAGGAATAATATCACAGAAACGATAACTGGGTCACCGTGACCAGCGGTACCAGCGGTAAAAGTCTGTAGAACCTCGTTATTGTGTCAAAAATCAACGTTTTGGAAGGGCTTTACATTAGAATAGGGGAAAAAGATGGAATAGAGGGGGTGATATCGTTGTATAAAAAGGTAATAACTATGTAATAACATCTAATTACCAGGTAAGTAATAGCCTGGTTATAACAACATTTGGTAAACATGGGTAATGTTTTACTGAATGTATGTAACGGGTTAATATTGGCCCAAAACAAAATTCTCTCTGAGTGGGAATCAGAGAGAATGGAGGTTTAACCTGAACCTGAATTTAAACGTCCCAGCATTCAATCTTTTATTGACGTGTCGGTTTGGCGGATAGATTTCCATTTAATTCCTTTTTTTTTCTCTACGGTGTGACCGTAAAGGAAACAAATCGACCTGTCACTGCGCAGATGTCTTTAAAAGAAAAGAAAGGAAAGACAGAATCTCAGTGTGGCGTCAGAGATTGGAAAATAAATGATTCAGTCGGCCGAGAAGCAATCAGAGGAGCCGTAATGGAACCCGGAGAGAAACCCCGCGGGAGGAACTGAGGCGTGGAGGAATCGGTTACTTCGCCTCGACCTCCGAGCAGAAAAAGACGCAACTTATTCCGAAAAAACCTTTGTCTCCGTATGCAGATGAATCTCGGCGGAGGTGTTTGTCCTGCTGCGTGTCAGAGGGTCCGCCATTATGGGATAGTTGCGGCCTTGATCTTCATCCAATGGCCGATTACGAGACTTTCTTTCCTTTTCAAGGTTTGGGTTTAGAACTAAATGTTAAATAAAAGCCGAAGAAAGAAAGAGAGAAAGTTTCTTTATGTTTCTGTTTAATAGCTGACGTTTCTCCGTCTGTGTCCGACTTTGCCGCATATTTACATTTTAATAAGTGATTTCTAATTTGTCAGAACTTTTACCACAGAGTTCATATTAATAAAATGTAAAATGTCTTAATTCATGCTGAACTCCTCGAGGCTGATTTTCGACGTGTTGTGAATGTTTTTATTGTATTCATTCAAGTGTTTTTCAGATGCAAATGGGACTGTTTAAAGGTGCAGTCTGTAAAATTCAGGGTCATCACTTTGAATTAATGCAATATAAGTTTCCCAACTGTGAAAACAAGAACAAACAAGATATTTTGGATTAAATCGGACCAACAGGAAGGAAGTTATGTCCAAAAAAAATGTATTTTTGTAAAAAGAAATCCCACCAGAGAGGAAACTATGAACTATGAAATGAACTATTGAACTATTAAAGTAAAGTAAATAACATGAATGAAATTTGGACCAAATTTGGACTAAATCAGAGAAATGGTTGTGAAATTATGGCTGAAAACTTTTGGATATAAAGCGCCCCCTAGTGTCGGAAACATACAACCAATCTTTCCCAAAATCACTCCGATTCCTATTCGCATTAACGTCTATTCGGGTATAAAATTTGAAAATGATTCATGAAATATTTGAGTATTTTGAGTTATCGCTTAAACACGTTGGACTTCCTCCTTTCAAAGAGATTTCTTGTACAATGCAGGGGGACTGGGGATTTTTCGATTTACTCGGACTGAGTAACACATCAGAATCTTTAAGAGTTTGTTCTCCAATCCTTTTTCTTTTGATGTTTTCACCATATTTGATGTCAAGCATCAAACATGAACTCAATTTCTATATTAGGAGTTATTGTTGGAATGAGGCCCCAGGTGCCGCGATGACTCATCGCCCTTCATCCTCTCTGTCAGGAAATGTTCTTCTCCTTTCATTAGACATCATTCACCCATACTCCTGTTCTTTCATAGAAAGAAAGAGGAAGGGAGGAGAAATGGAGTCAACAGGTGGCGACGACGCAGAGATGGAGGGGACGGAAAACGGCGAGAGGAGGAGGAAGGTGAGGAACAAAGGAGATCTGTGGAGACCAGAGAGGCTTTTAATGCAGAGAGAGGTGAAGAGATGAGGGTGTGACGGATGAGGGGAGAGGAGGGTGGAGGTTGCCAGCAGACAGATGAAGGTCGATGTGCAACATTTAGACCTTTAACAGGATGGATTTATTGACTGGAGTCAATAACGTAGAATACGGCGGTAGAAGGTCAGATGTGGGTAAGGTCCACTTCCACTCCTGTATAAAGAGCTGGGGAGAGATGCTGTGAGGTGCAGGGAGGCCTCTTTGAGTAAACAAGCCGTTTGGATGAGAGATGCTCCTCGTCTTCTCGGGGACGCGGCGACCTCGGCGACCTCAGCGTTGATGAGACGGTTGTTTATTTAGACGAACTGCAGATATTAAAGCTGATGGTTCTTTTGGACTCGGGCCACCTATCTAGTCGCCTTTAGCCCTGATTGGACGCGAGGGAAATATCCGGCTCTTTAGCCTCTAATTGCTTTATGTCTCCGTTTGAACCGGGTCCGGTGGTTCTCGCTTCGGATAACTGAAGCGGAAGTTTCCCTGAGGGGCTTGATTCTTAGTCTGGTCCCTCTAACGGCCCCGCTGGGACCCAAACAGTGGAACCATTAGAAGAGCTCAAGCCAAAATAAATGATCTAATAGAATCTTTAATTCTCGCTGGTGCTGAAGGTACCGGGTGGGATCGTCACGACGACTGACCTCCAGCATCCAACGACATCATTTCCTCTACCATTAACCCTTTGATCTCACGTTGGGTCTCTTACTTCGTATTGAAAACCGTCAGAACCTGTTTATTATATGACCCAGTGTTAGCGAGATTATGCTAAAGCACAAAGAACTTTTATATCCGGCCCGAGACACAAAGGCTAAGCTCTCAGTTTTCCAGTGGGTCTAAGGTTCCGACCCCCACCTGTGGTCGTGAGTTCTGGCTAGAGACTTACAGAATGAGGACCGAGTGGCTGCAATGGGATGCCCTGTAGGGGGGGCTGGAGAAGAGAGTTCCGTAGCTCCTTATCAGTTGAGGTGGTTCGGACCTCTGATTAGAACTTTCCGGATGGATCGGGTACGTCATCTGGTCTGGGGGTCGCTTCAGGATCCTCCAGTTTCAGTCAGAGGTCGTCGCTGGGAAGACATTAGATCTGGGACATCCTTCCCTGACCTCCGGCTGACACCGACCCGACCCCCGATCGGAACAAGAACGAGGATCGGGATCATCCGATGGAGCAGACGGGAGGTTTTTTATCTCGACCCAGATCGTTCCCATTTTACCACAATAAACAAACACGTTTGAAAGTTTCTTGTTTTAGAAAATCCTCCAATTACTGTGTAGAAAAAGTGTCTGTTAACCTTCTCCGGAAGGTTTGAGAAAATGATAGTGTTCGTAAACTGCTAAATGGCGGCTTCTTCCTGTCAGACGTCTGAGGCGTGATAACGGGCGGAGGAGAGAGAGAGACTGCAGCCGCTCAAGGAGAAAGTTTTCTTTCCTTTTATTAGAAAAAGTCCACTCACCATAAAAATTACATGTACAAAACTATAAGATTTGGAATTGCTTTTATGTTTACATACAAAAGATAAAGCCCAAAAGAAAAACAAAAAAGTAAGGTGGGGGGGGGCACAGAAGGAGAGAAGTGAAGACAAAGCGTTTGTGTTCTTTTATTTTATTTTTTTGGGTATGTTTCATTCCGCAAGGGTCAAAGGTCGCAGGTTCTCTGTCTCCGTCAGTGGTGCTGAGGTGGGTAAACAGCTGATGGCACCGCCCATCCATCTGTGACCAGCAGGGTGAGCGGGTGGAGGCATGAGGCGGATGATGGAGATTGTGTTCTTATTTATATAAAGGGTCAAATGTCGACATTTATGACCATGAGGCTCATTAAAGGTGGATCATTAAAGGTGCAGTCAGTAAAATTTAGTAGCATCTTATATCAAACATCAGCCCCCCACCCCCCTATCAAAGAATCTGTGGTGGGCTTCAAGAATCTACCCGAGGAGATCTATGTCGTTCATATTATTTTACTCTAATAGTTCCTATTATCTCCATTAGGGGGAGATTCTACAACTTTATATTTAATTTGAGGAGTTCAATCAGGGAGAATCCTCGTGTAACACAGGGGGGTTGGGGGCTTTTTGGACACCAAAGTCAAAGCCTTTCTTCATTCTATAACACTATAGGTCAAGTATTATTATTTATTTTAGATTGTTATATCCCATTTCTTTACAGCCCAGAATTTTACAGACTGCACCTTTAAATGCATTCAGTAGATGATGATGATGAGGATCTGTGAAGAACCTGGTTAACTGCAGTCAAGGTGAGTACAATGGAGGTGATGTCATAAACAGCCGTTTTTTTTCCCCACATTGAAATATAGAATATAGACAGGTAAACCGATTCAGTGACGACGATGATGAAAGCAGTGAGGATGAAGACTGAAGGTCCTGGTGAACTGATGCCTCAAAACGTCATCGTCCCTTTATCTTCTCATGGGATTCCTTCATGACATCAGAGATGTAGTTTTCCTCCTGATTGCTGGGTCTGGGAGAGGGAGAGAGGATGATAGAGAGAGAGAGAGAGAGAGGTAGAGAGAGAGAGAGAGAGAGGTAGAGCGAGAGAGATAATGAGAAAGAAAGAAAGAAAGAGAGAGAGAGAGAGTGGGGTAGTGAGAGCGGGGTAGACGGAGACAGACAGAGAGAGGGGGTGAGAGAGAGTGATAGAGAGAGAAGGAGAAAGAAAGAGAGAGAGTGATAGAGAGAGAAGGTGAAAGAAAGAGGGGTTGAGAGAGAGAGAGGGAGAGACAAAGGGGAGAGAGAGAATGATAGAGAGAGAATGAGAAAGAAAGAGAGGGGGCGTAGAGAGAGAGAGAGAGAGGGAGAGACAAAGAGAGGGGGAGAGAGAGGAGAAAGAAAGAAAGAGAGAGAGAGACAGAAGGAGAGAGAGAGAGAGTGAGAGAAAGGGAGAGAGAGAGAGAGTGATAGAGAGAGAAGGAGAGAGAGAGAGACAGAAGGAGAGAGAGTGAGAGAAGGAGAGAGAGAGAGCGTTAAATGATACATCTTTGATCAATGAAAATATAATAAAATAATTAAAAGCTTGATTGACAGCTGAAGGAGTTTCACATATGGAATAAAAATCTACTGTATTTTAAATATGTGAACTATTTTCCCCCCGCTGTGGTGGAAATATGAATAAATGTAGAATATCAGAGGAGACTTAAAGGAGGTGACATGATGTCAGCCGTGAGCCCAGAGGTCCGGTTTGTGTTTTTGAATAAATGTGTCCTTCATGTTCCAACGGCGAAACGGCGTTCTGGCGTTCTGCTCTATTCCTGAACTCTCTTCATATTCAAGGATCTGTGCGTTTCCACCGGGTCACCGGTGCCCACGGCTGTGCGGTCCGATCCCACGTGTCTCAAACTGCTGGTTCTGAAAGACGGGTGTCAGAACGCCGCTGAGCTGCTCCGGCAACAAAATCGGACCCACGCCGGTTCTAATGTTATGGCTAATTGACGTAAACAAAAACGGGATACTGCTGTTAACACCTCTATCAAAACACATTATTGAAAATATCCTCCGGAGTGCCGGCAGGTCTGAGGAGGAGGAAGAGGAGGAGGAGGAGGAACATGACGTGAGATAATTTTCCTCGCCGCCGCCGTCCTCCATGTTGAGCTTTGACCTCATTAGCGGCGTAATGTAAGCGTGCTTAAATGATAAGCTGTCACAGCGTAAGGAGGCCTGGTTTAAAAAAAATTTAAATAAATACAAGACCCGCCTCCAGCGACATCACCGGCTTAACCAGAAACATAAACACTGACGATTAGAATTAATTAGGTAATTGGTTTGCGTTATAGAAGATATTGAATTCCTTTCAGCTCTTTTGAAGAGGCGGCCATGTTTAGATCCAATTGATGCTAGCATAGCCTCGCAGGCTAACTTAATCCTAGCTAACGATGCTAAAAAGGAGGAATGCGTTGAGTTATTATCTACACGAAAAATATAATATATACATTTAATTTACGGTAAAATACGGCAGCTGTGGTCGCCAGAATGTTACTTCAATTTTTCAGAAAAAACGCGGATTATGTTCAAGATATTACGTGAAAATTATTACGAACGATTGGATTTACTGTAAACATCTAAGGTCATTTAAAAAAATGACCTTTTAATAAACAGTAAAAAATACATTCTAACATCTCATTTTTGTAGAAATGAAAGGATGTTTTTGCTAAAGTTTTAAACAAGATGTGTTTTGTCATGTGATCACATGACAGTTTTTGTTTGATGATTTTAGTGACATGGGCCTGGACCCCATAACAGCTGGATAGCTCAGTGGGTTACATCTCTGACTTTGCTACGGGAGACTAGGGTTCAAATCCCGGTCAATGAGGGCGGGGCAGAAATCCAGCAGGACATGAGCGGTACAACAAATATGCTACGGCGAGGGGTAGCCAGGACTGCAGATGGGGGGGTTTACATCATCATCCTCCTCCACATGACATCATCATCCTCCTCCACATGACTCTGACATTGGGGACTGACTATATTAATGCCGAGGTGTTGATGTTGTTACCAATCATGCCGATGGATGGTAGAACTGAACATTAGGTAGTGGTGGTAGATCTATTATAATTTGTTCTTTCAATTTGTAGGGCTATAGCTCTCTCTAATAATACTGTTTATGGGATGTCTGATGATGATTTGATTTCTTGTTTCTTTTAAACACTCTTGACATTTTGAATTGATGGAATATTACATAAATAAAGGACCATTATTATTCTAACATTATAGCTAACGAGTTTTTTCTGCATCAACACTAAGGGTTGTATCGGCGGCGGCGTTAACGATTCCATAATATCTCCATTTAGCAGATATAGTTCAGACTTTTTAATCTCTTTTTTTATTCCTTCTCTGTAGTTGGACGGTTTGAAAATTACCGAGTTCAATAAATGACGTTTTTTTTTTTTTTTTTCATTTTCTTTTCAGGTGGAGGTGACTCCTGCTAAACTTTCTTCAATAATGCTAACTAGCCTCCGGCGGCAAACGCAGAATACTCACGAAAACACAGGCGTAGATTTTAATATCTGAGTCACGGCTGCAGACATTTATATGCAAATATCTCAGGTATGTTTTAGATTCATCTCATAAGTGACAGAAATGTGTCACCAATCCGGTTTCTGCTCCTCTGAAGGAGGGAGAACGCATCAAACAGTCACAGCTCAGAGAGAGGGAGGGGGGAGGTGGAGAGAGAGAGAGTTAGAGAGAAGTAAAGAGGAAGATGTAGAGAGAGAGGGTGAGAGAGAGAGTTATGACTTTTCTACATCAACTGACGCCGAGTGGTGAATCTGCATCATCCAATTATAGCCTCCCTCCCTCCCTCCCTCCTCTACTCATCCCTCTCTCTCCCTCTCTATCTCTACCATTCCCTCTCTCTACAACACTGATGACTGTTGCAGATTCCTCTGTCAGTAAATGTCGGCCCGTTTGGCTCGTTAAAGTCTTTAATATTTAAAGCGGTTATAAATAAGCGGTAATGGCTCCGCCGTCGTTTCCATCTGAAGACCCTCTCCACCCAATTATCGATTAACGCAGCCTTTAAATTACTCTCTGCAGCGGCGTAGAAATATGTGGAACGGATGAGATGTGCTAATGGGAAAGAAAACATTCAAACAAGTCTGATGACAACGAAATATCCAAACGCGTCTCAGAGCGCCGCTGAAATCTCTCCGGATGTTTACCGATGGCTTCCTTCGTACTACCGAAAACGCCGGGGAGAAATTCTGGAATCTTCGGCGCTGCGGATCCTAACTCAAAACATTTTTTTCTAGGAAAATTTTCAAATGTTATACCCATATAGACTCTAGCGTGAGGAAGAACTGGGTTGATCTTGGGAAAGGATGGGCTATAATTTCTAAAGCGTTCAAATGAATCGACTCCAGGAGATCTATCTTGTAAATGTCACGTTTTACTCTTGGAGTTCATAGTTCACTCACAAGAGGGGAGCGTTTTTAACAAAAAATCTCTTACTCTGAACGTAACCCAAAACCTACTTATTGGAGCTTCTTCTAATTTTACACCCTGTTTTGACCCACGACCAAAACATTTAAAGTTAAAGCAATTAGCAGACAAATCAAATTGGGGAAAGGCAGCAAGGCAAGAAGCATTGGAGGAGGGTACAAACTGTTTTATCGTGGAGTTGATAGGAGGGACAGAGGAGAGGGATTCCCAGGTTAGACGTCTCTGAGACAAAGTCAGAGAGGACGGGTTGAGACGGTTCTGACCCGTGAAGACGAGGAGGGATAGTGGAGCTGCTGGTAGGAGGAGATTCTTGATTTCAACTATGATACATTTTAATTATTGTAGCATTAGATTTAATGAAATTAAGTATTTATTGACTTGACTCTGACTGCACAGCAGAAAGTGATGCATCGTGGGAAAACAAATAGTTTGTGAAACACTGTGTTTATAAAGTTGCTAAGTGAGTTGCAGATATGATTGTTTTTTCAGATTTGAGACTCTGACATCTCTCTCTGACTGGATGAGGGCGGCGGACTGTAGATTTTTAATGAATCCACAAATGGACAGCAGCACTTTTAAAGCGCTGACTTTGCTGCGTTCGCTGACCTTCAGAAACTGGAACACTTTAACGGAGACGCTTCTCTGAATAAATCCCGGCGGCGCCCACATTCTAGTTTTGCTGAACCTGCCCGAAACGGAAACCCTCTCTTCTCTTTCAGGCTACTTCCATTTCCCGGAAAAAGCTCCTCCTGAGAGGATGAGCGACAGAAAACGTCGACCTCTTCGCCACGACTGATTGACATCACCGATCCCTCCGCTGAATAACCTCCACCTCTAATGAGGGAGGCGTCGCTCATGCAGAAGCATCGGCGCTGACTGGATGCACACATGTTAGCACGATTCGCCGGAGGACATTGGGTCCGTTCATGAAAATCCCATTTGACCCGCAGAATATGTGTCAATGTGTTAACCTTCCTGTTTGAACCGGTTTTTGCCCTAAAGACCTTTTATGCTGCCTTTTCATTAAAAATGTGACAGAAAGGTCGTACAATATACACAAACAGAAACAAACATGGACCGTGTGTGTGTGTGATCGATTATTTAAACTGTGTTTCATTTCAGGGCGGCCAAAAGTTCGCTGTTATTTGACGTTTACACTCTAAAAGAATATAAACTCAATGAATGTATTTACTTCTGAATACCTGAGGTCAGATAATAGGGTCCGTGCTTTTAAATCAGGGCTTTAAATATTATACTATGAACTGGTGTAGCCTTAAACTCATGCAGACGATTCCTCTTTGACCTCTTGATTTGGTTTGCCTGTTTTTCTAGTCTTGTTTATCAGTGGCAGTTAATGAACCTGTGTCGTTTTTTTTGAGTCGTGGGATCCGTAAATACGACCCTGAAACACACAGCGACACACTTTACTCTATTGTTCTGTTTTTTAGGAGTTCATTTCAGTTTGACTTGATTGTTAATGAACTTTGTTGTTTTTTTTACTGTTTTTATATCCTCATCAATCAATGTTGCTACAGATCCTTAATGTTAACACGATAACTCACAAACAATTTTATGAATAATTTTCAAATTTTAAACCTACATAGACCTTAATGCGAGGAAGAACTGGAGTGATTTTGGGAAAGATCGGTTGTACATTTCTGACACAAGGGGGAGCTTCGTCCCCAAAAAGTTCTCAGATTTATGTCAAAAAGGGACATAATGTCTCAACGGTTTGTCCAATTTAGTCCAAATTGGCTGAATATGAACTGATGATTTGAGGGGATCTGTCTTACATCATATTTTACTCTAATAAGTCATACTGAACTCACTAGGGGGAGCTTTTTTGTACGTAGAAATGTGATTCAGGTCTTTTTCAGTGATATACACTTGCTGGTGGGGACGACAGCGTAGGTTTGGTTTTAAGGAATAATTCTCCTGAAAGGGAGGCATCCTCATCAGATGTCAGAATCACCTCAACTGTGTCCTTTCGACAAGGAAGAGCAGCGGCTCCACTGGGGCGTACCTCCTCCCCACTTCCTGCCCACTTTTCTGTTTTATCACACTCAGTTTTCACTCATGTCCTCTTTACCGCAGGCAGCGTTCACCTTGTCCCGCTGCTGTAGGACGCACATGTAATATGACCACAGGTCAGACAACACCAGGGCGCACTCACACACACACACAAACACACACACACGTGAGTCAAAGTCCCTACCAGAATAGAAGAACAAGTACACACAAACACACATTCATTTCAAGGTCCCCACCAGGATAGAGGAACAAGTAGACAAACACAAAGAAACACACTAGGTCTCCATGGAAGCTACAAACAAGTTGATCTCCAGAATGTTTCTCTCTCACACAGCTGGAACACAGTTTCTAATGAGTGCAAGATCCAGCAGTGATGTGTGCCGGAGATCCAGCTGTCTTATGTTTAGATATGTGTGTTTGTATGTGTGTGTGTGTGAGAGAGAGTTTGAGATTTTTATTCACAGGCGGTAAGACATGGCAACATTGAGCTACATCACTGCCACATCAGCAGCTGCTGTTGCTAAGCCGAAGTTGTTTCACGGCCCGCTCCTCTGCATTGAGGCCGTAAGAAACAACAGTCGCCGGTTTTCCAACTCATCGTGGCCATTTTTTGCTCTCAGACCGAAAAGGACGCCGCAGCAATGCTGGGAGGGACGTCGATGTAAACGATGCGGGGAAAGAGCCGCAGACGTACGCTGTCACATTAGGTGAAACGATGCCATGCTAGACTTCACATCCAGGAGACGGCCCGATCAGCTGATCGCCACGCCGCTTCTCTCCACACGCTGGCGTCTGACGGAGACATTCGGCGAGCCTCTAAAGAAGGAGTGATTGGACATTTTGGGAAATTTATTTCTTTACTTCTCTCCCATTCAAAGAGGAGAAGAAATAAACCAATGTTAGTTAAAAAATAAAACAATTCTACAACCGCCAGCTGGTTGGTTCCGCTCAGGAAGGAAATAAAAAACATTAAAATCTCACATTTGATCTGAATGATTGAAATATTCAGCTAGAAGATCTTCATTGATCATCATTGTGTGATTCTGGTCTGTGGAAACCAGAACCACCAAAATCCACCGATGGCTGGATTCTAAATAAACAGGAATCAAAGGGAAAAACTGGAATCACAGGTTCTGATCCAAGTGTTATGACTTTCTAGGTCAACATTTTGAAGGTTTTGTTTAGAAAAGAAAATTAAATGAAGTAAAGTAAAAGTAAAAAATTCAATTAAATGTAATTATATTAAATTCCTTTAAATTCCATTAAATCCATTAAATTCCATTAAATTTAATTAAATAAAATTAAAGCTTTGAATATATATTAAAATTAAATAAATAAAATTAAACCAAATCAAATTAAACAGAATTAATTTCATAATTTCGATGAATAAAAAAATAAAATGTGTATAATGAATTAATTTGAGGGCCCAGTTTTACAGTGTAGTTGCATATTTTATTTTATTTATTTATTTTTTTTACTTAATAACATTATTCAGATAAATCCAATAGTTCTCATTTTGGGGGGAAATTGTTGAAATGTCTGTATTAAGTAAATGCAAGAAATGATTTCTGATAATATTCAATGTCAGTTTAAACTTTCTTTCTTTTAAAAGTGGGCGGATGCTTAATCGTTGTTTTAAGCTAACGGAATGCTAACAGGATGCTAATCAGAGATTTTTCATCAAACATTTAAAGTTTTCATTTAGATTTCTTTAAAAAGTTGGAGAGAGAAGGGATTTATTTCTTTGAAATCTTGGGGCAGATATTGATTAGAACTTAATGATTAAATGAACCAAATCCGATTCATCGCCCCGCTGAGAACCGAAAAAAAAAATCTAATTATTTTGGGATGATGAGGCAGATTCTGTGAATGACTTCAGGCTAAAATCTATTCCTCCCGCCTCAACCGTCTGAATTTATATTTACATAAAAGCATGAAGCGGACCGAACCGCTGATGGCCAAACAATCAAAAACAGGAAACGGTGAAACGGTACGTGATGAATCCTGAAGAGGAAACCTGTTCTTCGTCTTTCCTGTCAGTAAAGATCCTTATTCATCAGTTTTCTGGCCGAATAAACGTTAATATTGAAATAAAAAAACACTTAAATAAACAGTCAGGAGGTTTTATTCCTCTTCACACTTACACCTCATCCCCGCGTTCACACTTGATCACATGATCCGGCGGTGAGACAAAAAAAGATAAAATAAAATAAAAAAGTTATTGTTTGCCCATTATGTTGCTGCCGTCTTTTTAAAGTATTATTCTTTCTATTCACCTAGCTCTTTATCTCTGCCGCCGACTCAAAAAATCACCACAGATTCACCAACTTCATTATTCGTCTCGGCAGCGTCCTCAGCCACCACCACCACCACCACCATTATCCATACTCCAGAAGAGGAAACGATCTCAACCTTTCTGAAAGTCACTTATCACCTGCAGAAATTAATAATCGTCCCTCCTGACTAGTTAGTTATTCAACAGTAATAAATTCACCCCAGCACGATGAGAATAAATGATATAGCAGGACTTTTATGTCTAGTATAGCCTCAAAAAGTCACCAGTCCCCCTGAATGAACTCCTCACATGAAATGTGACGTTACGTCCTCCGTGTTGTTCATAAAAAAACTCCACGAAGTGAGTAAAACGTGAACTTTTACGGTGAAATACACGATAGACTCCTTGAGTCTAAATTTGGACTAAATCAGATTTAATGTTGAGAGATTTATGGGCCGGAAACATTTTAAGACTAAAGTTCCTCTAAAGTCAGAAATATAAAACAGATTTTTTCCAAAATCAACATAGTCCTTCATCGCATTAAGGTCTATGTTGGTATAAAGTTTTAAAATGAACCATTAAGCAGTTTTTGAGTTATCGTGTTTATACTAAGGATCTCTGGAACCGCGGTGGTGTTAATATAACATAAATAAATAAATAGAAATTAACAAATAAATAAAACCATAAATAAACCAAAATAAATTAAAATAAATTCACAAATAAATAAATAAATAAAACTGTAAAAATAAAATAAATAAAAGAATTGAATAAATAAATGAAAAAATTTGAAAATAAAAAAATAAATGAATAAATGAATAAATGAATAAATATTAATTTAATTTAATTAATATTTAATTTAATATGTACACATAAAAATGAAATAGCTATACGCCTATAAGTAGCTCAAGTGTCGACTTCTGGGCAAAGACGAATAACTAACAGAATATCTGCCGGTTATAATCAGTTATAGTAGAAAGTTAAATATCTGCTTCCTCAGGAAGTCTGCAGTAACATCAAAGAACCGTTTCCGTGACTACAGAGATGCTGCTGACCACCAGATGAACAAGACCGGTTAGCTTGTTACCGGATCCTCTCCGGGCGTATCGTGTTCCAACACCGGCGTCAGGCAGGCAGAGGCCTCTGACGGACAGAGTTGGAGGGCGGGACATGAGGGACATTGTCCTCAGTCAGGAGAGGTGGAAGCATTTCCTGCTATCAGCTTTGATGTCATCCTCGGAGAGCAGGAGCTAATCGGATAACCTAGCCGAGGTGGCGCTCTAATAGTCCGGCTGACAGCTGTGGGATGGCTCTGGTTAAAGAACTCCCCTCACGATTTGACATAGCACTCACTCTGAACGGAGCATCCAGAGCTGCTGGGCAGCAACGGCGCCGCCAGCGGGTCAACGGGAGTCACATTCATTATTCTGGAGATCCTGATTGTTACGTTGGGTTTATGGGCTAATCTTCGGATCACTCACCTGTTCGAGTGGGTCTGAAGAGACAAAGAGAGGCTGGCAGAGGTCTTCATTGCTCCCGTCCAGCAGAGAGCAGAGTAATGGATCAAACAGACCAGACCAATAGATAACAGATCCATGTAGTCCACGTCAGAGAACCCTTGAGAAGTCTACTAATCCCAAACGGGTCAAATCAGGTCCCTAACAGGGTCCAGTCAAGGAAAAGATCCAGATCCAGTCCAGCCCAGCTCAGGTCAGTTCAGCAGGAACAGATGAGTCCACACAGATAAAGAAGGCGGAGTCACTTTGAGTCCTTTTTGTTGCAGGGATAGTCGGCTTGATTGTGTCCAAATATCCAAAACCCAGACCCGTCCAAACGCTAGGAGCTTTGTGCTGTCTTCTAACAGATAGGGGGTACATCCAGGAGGGATCATCTGAGCTCCAACGATCCACCTGGTGTCTCTGAATGCATGTCGGCGCCCCAGATGATGGGTCCATTCACAATTTCCATGAATCAGTATTTTGAGGAACATGCACTGTTAGTTTTTAGGATCCACGTCTGCCGTCTCCGTTTCCTCGCCGGCACAGATGTTCCAAGTGAAAAATGTGATGAAGGATCCCGCAGAAACTTCCAATCCAGAACCTCGACACGGTGATTCCGACCCAGACACAAGAACCCGGATCAGCGGTTAAAAGGTTCACCAGAGAGTTCAGACGTACGACCCCCGTGATTTCCATGGAAAACAAACGTAATGGGAACAGAAAGGTGAGACAGGAGAGGAACCTCGGGGCCGTCTTCAGAGTTTCCTCAGCAGCTTCTCCCTGGTGGCGTCTCTCATCTTCTGCCACTCAGATCAACAAACATCAGGGTTCTGGGGAACGCAAAGAGAAAGACACGGAAACGTTGGAAAGTTATTCAGGCTGCAGGAGGACGAGGACATCAGGGGCAACATCTGTGTCCTCAAACGGAACTTTTTTTAGAAGAAGAGGGTTAAAAAGAAAAGATCTAAAGGAGGACATGAAGCCCGGAGAAGAAGGAGGAGATAAGGAAGGTTCTGGGGAGGATAGGTTTAAAACAGCAGAGGCACAATTTAACACCTGTTGAATCTGTAAAAACACTCATTAGAAGGAAAAGAGCGCCGAACATTAAGAGCGTCGGGAGGAAGAAACTCTAAATGGATTTAACTTCCGTTAGTCGGAGTCTGACGCTCCACTTCATTTTACCCAGAGGCCTGATTTATAAAACCCTCCCAGGGCCGCCGTCTCACTGCGTTCATAACTCCCGTCAAGACTGGAAAGTTTAGGAGGAGCTCGTCTTCAAACTTTACCTCAGGAGGGAAAAAAAAATGTGATGAGCGGTGATGTTTTTTTTTTTGGGACTTTATCGCAAAGTTAAAGGTGCAGTCTGTGAAATTCAAAGCTGTCATTTTGAATAAATGGAATTTCATTAAATGTTAAGAAAAAAGAAAATCCGACTAGTGAGTTAAATACGAACGAGTAAAATATGATAAATGATTTAGTCCAAATTTGGACTAAAATGGACAAATGTTCAGGTTTTTTTCTGTAAAGTTTCTCCCCCTGCTGTGTGAAATATTATTATTAGAGTAAAATATGATGTATGATAGACAGATCTCCTCGAGTCGATTCGTAAGCACCAGATTTGGCCTAAATTGCACCAACGGTTGTGAAATTATGTTTGAGGATAAAACTCCTCCTAATGTCAGAAATATACGACGGACCTTTCCCAAAATCAATCCAGTTCTTCCTCACAAAAAGTTCTATGACGGCACAGAATTTGAAAACGGTTTATGAAATAGTTTTTGAGTTATTGCGTCAACACGTAGGAGCAGTGGCGTTGAGTCCAAAACATCTCCAACTGTTTAGGGATAATAAAACTAAATAGAATTTAAAAAAGAAAATCTATCCAGAGAAACTCCATCATTTGACCTGATGCTGGATGGCATCTTTTTTTTGACACCTGTAGGCCACCGTAGATTCTCAGATAGAGGGGCCTGGAGAACTGATCTGTGATATAAGTTAGAACCTGGAACTTCACGTCACTAAATTTGACAGACTGCACCTTTAAGACTTCTGTCAGGGAGAAAAAAACTAAATGAAAAAAAAGAAGTTTGGAGCCAGTTCCCTGAGTTTCAAATATTTTTGCATTTTAAGAGTTTGTAGATTAACATAATCGCCGCCGCTGGAACCCTGAAGAAGTGCAGCGGCTCAGCCGGCGCCGGCGCCGGCGCTCCACTCGTTACGCTGCTTTATCGCCGCAGCTGTTGTTTGTAATGTGCGTGATTGTCGGGAGAGCATTTATAAAACTGCATTTGTCAGGAGGAATATTTCTTGACTGCAAATATCTTCAGTCGGCGCCAATTGTGTCAGTTTAAAATGAAGCAGAATCTCCTTAATGCCTCAGACTGTATTCATCCATCAGCGCCGCCGCACGTCTCCCGCGTCCCCCTCCTCCATCATCCGCCTCCCAGCATCCCCTCCTCTTACCCATCAGTCTTTGCGCCGCGGAGCGGGAGACGGGATGGTTGGGAGAGGAGGGAGAGACGGATGAAAAACGGAATCGCGTATGAAATATAACTCCTCAGACGATGTTTTTGGAGACTGAAAAAAGTATTATGGGATTAAATATTAACACTAGGGCAACGTTAGAGGCGGGAAAAAAAGGAAAAAGGACGAGGCAGCAGAGGGGAGGAGTCAGTGACACTTTTGACACTCTTTATGTAACGAATCAACTTAAGTTGAACTATAACGTTATTTTTTTCTACAATACCAACTTATCCTGATAGTAAATAATAAAAAAAAAAAGTAGTTTTTTCTTTTTGCTCACTTCCTGTTTTGTCCAGATTTGACTTAGAAATATGAATACAGTTTATTTTAATGCTATGAGCACAATCGTTGCATCATCATCATCATCATCATCATCATCATTATGTCATGGATAGAGAACACGGAAGCATAGAAGAAATTGAAAAAGTGTTTTTTTTGGTTATTTTTGTGAATTGATCCAACCAGAAAATGAGAAACAGGAAGTGTCAGATTGCAGCATGCTTTAGAGGAGCAGTAGGAGCAGACACAGGGAGGGAGAGAGAGAGACGAGGAGGAGGAACTGTACAAAAACAGGGAGGGTTTAGGGTTTTAGTGACAGTCATTACTCTTTTATGTGAGGTGGTGCTGTAAGGCCGAGAGACCTTCAGATCTTAAAGTCTCTCCATTCAACATTATGAGGCCGCCTGACATCTGCTGCTGGAGCCGAGACAGGAAGAGAGAGAGAGAGAGAGAGAGAGATGGAGAGAGACAACAAGAAACTGTGAAAGAAATATTGATACTTGTGTAAAACAGCAGCAAAATGTGGAGGAGAGAGAGGAAGGGAAAACTGTGACGGAGGAAGACGAGAGAAAGTGACAGGCGGAGGAGGAGATTCCAGGAGATGGATTCCAAAGAGACAGTCAAAAAGTGAAGAATGAGGGCGAGCTAACGCGACGGCACTGACAGGAGTGATGATAGATTAAAATACAGGGAGGACAGACAGGCTACAGGGTCAGGGATCGGCCATGAGGAGAAAACACTTCACGCAAACTCTCTCACACCCTTCTGTTTGCCTCCAACACGTTCCTCTCCGCTCTAACCTCGTGGGAGTGTTTGAACTGGCTGAAGGCGGTTAAAGCTGGTACGACAGCACATATGAGGACACACCGAGATAAACCTGTGCACACACACATTCCTCTTTTTGTATCACTGTGAGGACATGGCGTCAAGTAATATAAGACGAAATATCCTTTCTAACCTCTTCAGCGTTAGTTTAGAAAATGTGATTGTGTGTAGACTATGAGCGGGTAAGTGTGTTTGTGTAAATTGCACAAATACACACTCACACATACACACACGCATTCCTCTTTTTGTATCACTGTGGGGACACAGCGTCAACAGAAATTACACAACATATAAAATTTTGTAAGCTATTTAAAGTATTGGTTTACTAATTGCGGAGAACCTGTGTGAGTGTAAAGACTATACGTGTGTGTGTTTATTAGACGCTTACACACACAACTCATTGTCGGTGTTTGGTTAACTGCTCTTGAACTAACAGCACCTTGCCTAACAGAATCATAATATATTTGTGTGGAGAACATTATTACTGCTAGTAGTGGGAGAGTATTTCCCTCTTAGCTTTCAGGTTAAACAGCAACTTGAATCCACGTGTAGAAGCACCGATTGCTCTCTGTCCCAAAATGTTCTCAACTGTTTATTTAATTCATACGATTTAAGGAAAAACTGCTAATTTTTTAAAGTTTAGATGATAAATTATTTCCGTTTTCATGCCAAACTCCAACCCGGCGCTCCGCAAAGGTCACATCAGGACATGTCCGAGGCCTAAATGGGTCCCCGAGCAGAATCTCATCAAGCCCGTTGAACATTATTATTTTTACAATGTTTTAGAAGGGAACGTTTTAAGAACGTCACAGGATTGGGATCACGTTCAAATCAAACGGTGCGTCACCTCTGCTTATGTCATAACAACGTCACCCTGGACTGTTTCATCCCTCTAGAGATGCATTCACGTCAAATGTTGAAGGAAATTTTGCCGTGTTCTACTGATGCTACGTTGCTCAGATGAATTTCCCTTTGGATCAATCAAACACGCACATACACAAGAACCAGACATGGAAACGTTTTTCCTTCCACTGTATCAGTCTGTTATCAACCACAATCAAAGTAAACACAATCCCCGCTTTGTTTGTGTGACGGAAGCCAAAAATATGTCTGAAAAACGAAGGGTCACCATGTCTGGGATCCCTCAGAGAGTACAACCTTCCTCCACTTCTGCATCACCTACATCATCGTCACAGCGTATCTTAAGAACCGGAGACTGAAGATGAACCTGGCAAAAAAACCTCAGCAGGTGGCTCAGAGCCAGCTGATAGTCCCCCATAGTAGGTCACTCCTGTCCTATAATCCATCTCCCTTAAACCTCGGTGTGAAACTAGATTGACAGCCGACCCACAAGCAAGATGTAGCAAAACGTTGAACCTGCCAAGATACATTGAGTACATCTCACCCCCAGTCTGGTGCAGGCAGAGTATCATTTAGCATAGTATGAACCAACGCAGCATGAAACCTTGCTAACATAGAAGATAAGCATAAAGACCCAACTTGTGAAACCATTGACAAGCAAACAGGTGAGTCTATTCAGGTGAACCCTGGGGGTTCTAGTCAGTTTCTGACGTACAGCCGGGTCCATTCCATCTATGAAAGAGATAACGCTGAAATTATACGTGAAAACAAGGAATTTATGTATCTACTTTTCCCAACTATTACCCAGACTGTGTATATTATTCCTGCCGAGTCACACGTCTGATAGCTGTGGGCTTTTGATGGGGTCTGTTAGGGTATCTGTGAGTGGTTCTGTTCCTCAGGTGATCCAAATCTCTCTCTCTCTCTCTCTCTCTCTCTCTCTCTCTCTCCCTGTTTCTCTCTCATCACATCAGTGTTACATTTCCCTGCAATGCAGCAACCAGTGAACACATCACAGACACAGCCGTACCCCCAGAGACCCCAGCAGAGTCTAATCCCTCATCGTAGACCGCCCTCAAAGTGCCAGACGTCATAGAATCAGAAGAAGCAAACAAACAAACAAAATAAAAGGTTTGTAGTTCAACTTTCTCCTGTCAGAGTTAGAATACAAAGTCTAATAAGTGACTTGTTTATGAGGGATGTTGCATTCTGGGATGCTCTCTGGAAGCAATTTTCACTGACACACTTCAGTTGTTAAAGGTTGCATCGAGGTTACGGCTGTTAATTGGGACTATTGGGGAAATATTAAAATATGTTTTTTGAATTTGGTGGCAGGGGTTCAGGGCCAGGAAAAACAAAAGTTGTTGATCCAAGTTCGCAGAATTCCTGCTTGTCACATCCTTAATGAGCTCACAAGAGCTCAGCTCTCCTCAAACCCAGCTGGGGGAATCAACCTTTCAGATCCCACGCTGATGGAGCGCACAATCTTTCAGAAGACAGAAAAGCAAATAGAAAGTTATTTCACCGAGTACTAATATTCATCGTGTATTAGTCTAATATCCATCCATACTAATAGCTGTTTGTTAATTAGGCTGACAAACTTTATTATTCTTACGGCCCCCACAAAAGCAGCGCGAAGAAACTGTTGGATAACAGCCCCACCCTGAAGACACCGACTAAAATCGGAACAAATATTCAGTTTCTGGAAACAGGAAGTTAGCCTCATGCAAAAGAAAGCAAAATGTAATCATGTGATCTCATCATCGCCACCGCCTCCGATCTATCGTGCTAATGCGATAACTCAAAACTATTTCACGGATCGTTTTCAAATTTGATACCAGAGTGCGAGAAATAACTGGAGTGATTTTGGGAAAGGTCGGTTGGATATTTCAGCCACTAGGGGGAGATTTATCTCCAGACACATCATCACATCAAGTCCAAATTTGGTGCGTATGAATTGACTCGACTTGAGAACTCTATCTTGCAGTCATGCTTTTTACTCTTATAGTTCATATTTAGACTATACTAAAGCCTTTTTACAAAAAAGGCCATAACTCAAAGTATTTCATAGATTTGGGTTAATCCATACATTTTATACCCCCATAGCCCTCAGTGAGAGGAAGAACAGGACAGATTTTGGGAAAGATTTTGGAACTTTCTCAACCTATGATTGGATTTAGTCCATATTCGGTGCGTATGAATCGACACGAAGGGATTTATCCAGCATATATCATAATTTATTCGGAAAGTAGATATTTCACTCACTGGGTTTTTTTCTGAAGAATACGGAGGAGAACCTCACATTTAATTTGAGTGGTCTTACAGTTGATTGGGGTCTTTCAGAGATACACCCTTGCTGTCGGGGACGACAACATGAGCCTAGTTTGACATTTATTCAGAAAGCGTTTTCTATCAATCATGTATCTAAAGCTACATGGTAAATTTCTATCATTCGCCTTGAAACAGGAAGTTGTCGTAACTCTTCTGTCGATCGTCCAGTATTTACCAAACATCACATGTTGGATGAAAGTCCTGCCCTGAAGACATCTGCGAGATGGTATTCAGTTTCAGCGATAGCTCCACCATCTGGCCACAGGAAGTAAAGCTAGTTTGACTAATATTCAGTTTTAGATTCATTGTTTTATACTGTGGTCTCGTCATAATATCTAGAACCAGCTGAACAACGTTTGGAGGTTCTCAAGCACGACATGGAGGACACAGAGAGATAAGTATCATCTTTATCGGAGTGTTCAAAACACACATTCAGTCGTCTCTTTAGGTCTCTGGCAGTCAGGCCACAGTCGGCACAAGCAGCAGTATTCATAATAATGTAGAATCCATTTTTCTTCACTAGTCAAGGCTTTCATCCGAGGCTAAGACCTTTTTATTGTTTGAGGATTTCGAGAACCTCGGGATCAATTTTAAACATTTTATGATTTGCTTTGGAATCATTGAATGGCTTAGCATGGTCTAACATCTCCGACCTCCCACAAACATACAACCGCTGATGGTCGCTGAGGTCAGCTGACTGTCTCCTCGCCTTCTACAGACGGAGCTGAGGGACGGGGAGGCCGAGAGTTTTCTGTATATCAACTGTGGAGAATAACTCTACCGTACAATCATCCTATTACTAATAATAGCTAATAGCTAATATTAATATATTGTTGCTGCAAATGTTTGTGTCTTTTCCCGAAGCTCCCTCTATCCATCTCTCTCTCTCTCTCTCTCTCTCTGTCAAACCCAACGGGCCGCCCACCCTGACTCGGGACCTGCTGGAGGTTTCTGCCTGTTCAAAGGCAGTTTATTCTCTCCACTGCCTCCAGGCTCTTGTTCATATTGATTGTCAGGTCTATATCCAGAAAGTACTTTGAGATAACTTTTGTTGTAAATTGGCGCTATAGAGATAATATTTAGATGACGCCTTCAGGAATCCGTGCAACTCTTCTTTTTTTTTTTTTTTTAATGCTGCTTTTAAAGACCGTGCTGGGAGCTAACATCCAGGTCATTTAATTATGGATTAAATATCGGACAGAGCAGCTGTCCTGCAGAGTTCACGAGGCTAAAAACTTTCTCTGAACTCGCTAACGAATCTGCAGAACGCCACTCATCCTCTGTGATGTCATCAGCAGGATTAAGAAGAACTCAAATAAATCTAGTCACAGAGGCCAACTGAATAAATGACATAGTAACCACTGATAAAGTACGGCGACTCAGCAGTTTAAGTCGCTCTGAAAACGCCGTCCACATACATTCGCTCTCATGTAACCTCCACTTCCTGAGTGGATTAGTTTTAAAGGGGAAGTTCTCCGAAGGGCCTTTGTACGACCCGATAAGGAAAAGTCCCATGATTCCTATTATTACAGCGATTTTAAGCGCAGTTGGGAGTTTTGTGATTCACTTGGGAATCTTGAAGCGAGGTTGAGCCTCAACAGACAATGACAGAGTTACATAAGAGGAAGATCCAATCAGTGTCTTAGATGGGAAAGAAGGATTTTATCATAACATTATAGCCATTCAACAAGGTGCTCTCACCGTTTCCTGCTTTTTGCACCGCATAAATGATGTTGTGAAAGCATAAGCAAGGGAATATCCCCTCCCTAAAGGCCCCGGCCCCCCGGCTGCGTATAAGCGATCCCCCCTGATTGAAATGTGACTCATAAATAATCTCAAACAGTCCATATCCTCTCAACCCTGACTGTTTCTATGAAATCAGCGGTCTGCTATAAGATCAGATCCCATAGTGACTCAATGATGAAGATAAATACATAAACAAAATGAGCTTATTTAACGAGTTAATGAGTTAAATATGAAGAATGACAGTAACATATCATTATAAAAAAGGGGATTAATGTGTTTGACATGAGGTCAAACTTGGACCCACACTTAGAAAGTTGTGTTTGTAAAACAGTATATTTCGTGGAAGGAATGGAGCATTCGTGAATAAAATATGAACTATTAGAGTTAAATATTATGTATACAAGTCATATTGCCTCGAGTCGATTCATATGCAACAAATTTTGACTAATTCGGACTAATGTTTGAGAAATTATGGCAGGAGAACTTTTCTAGATTAAGCTCCTAGCTATCGGTGGCGCACTCAGCGATGAAGATTCCGTATTATCCCGTTTGGAGGTTTTACTCGCCACATATACCTTCTTTCAAGTTTGAAGACATCGTCTCACTATCTCAGCCACAATAGTAACAATAGCTCTCTTAATATTTTTCAATATTGGCATAATATCGGTTAAAAATCACGAAGAATCTCGTAAACTTTTTTCTGACTATTTAAAATGACATTTGAGATTTCTTCCAACTTTGATTCTGTCTGATCAAAACGGATCATTTAGGACATGACATGTGTCAATCAACAATGACCTCAATGCTATTCTGACAAAAATGAAGTTATCTGGAACAAAACATTACGCCTAATGTCGTTAAAATTGGTACTTTAGCTTAAATTTAATGTAAACTAGTCAAAATGAAGTCGTTAATATCTGTGATGTTAATCCTGGATAGCTTAAGGCAGCTAATAAATATTAAAAAGGCTCGCCATAGGGTGAAGGTTTGCTTTTATTCCACATATAAGAATATTTTTTTCGCATCATTGGATCGGAGGATACGTCGCCTGAGGCAAATTGCGATTTGTTATCTCGACCTTTATAAATACATCAGCTTGACTGCTGTTGACACCAGCGGCTTTGTGCATTATGTATAGAACGTTCCTTTAACATGATACCTCTGCTGGGTTCTGCCTCGTTACCCCTCCAGGGGTTCCGCTTAATCTACGGCGAGATGCTCGTCGTCACATGCCGAGAACCCCGAGGATGAATCTGAGCTCTGTTTAAAGAGTAATCACGCGAGGTTGAGCGACTTAAAACGACTTAAAACGACTAATAACCGCATCAAAATGTGTTTTTGTAGAGAAAATAAAGAAAAGTCATACTCATATCAGGAATTGTTGTGTTTTAAGATAATGTGCAGAGCTTGATGTCTTATTTTACAGAAGGTTTAGTGAGGACTAAATGTCCCAGTTTGAACATTCTAGGTTCTCAACAGACAAATGAAAGTGTCGGTTCCTTCCTCCTGTCTGGTTTTGAACTGGAGCCAAACCTGAGCAGCTTTTCTTTCAGAGTTAAACGCTCTCCTTGTGTCATGCTAGATGACAAACAAACCTCCCCCGGGTACTTAAGGTCCAAAACTACTCAAAAAACAGCAATTTAAATAATGATAGCTCTGCTTAAAATGGGTCATTCGACCAGCGTTAACGATTCCCTCGCCGTCTAACACCCACCACAAACACAATTTCTTTGGCTGCTTACATGATCTGACTAACTAATGTGATGAAGAGGCTTTCTAGCGATGAGCTGAGAACGTCTCAGCACAGCTCCGGCGGTAGAACGTCTGTAGCGTCGTCAGAAGTCGAGAGAGATCAACGGTGATAAGGGAGGAAGAGGAGGATGACTGAGGTAATAGATGATGAAAAGATTAATAACGAAGAGGATAATCCTAGAAATGTTTTAGTTTGGAGATGAGCCCCGTTGGCTGCCAAACATTATCTGGGTAGGATTAAAAGGTTCACGTAAACCCGGTTTAATTGGATCTGAGCTCCGTCATTGACAACAAGGCGACATTTTTGACCTGAGATCTAATGGATTTGTTTTTATTGTAATTCACCTCTTAGCCACAGGGGGCGTTTTGTCGTGGCTGAGAATGACCAAGATATTTGAGTTCATGCCAATCAACCACTGGTGTTAATGATGGACCGGCAAATAGTTTTAGTCTGAGCTCTGGGAACATGGCAGTAGACTCGACATGTAAGAACTAACCCAAAGACCGGATGGGTTTCATTAACTGGATCGCACGTCAGAACGAGAGGACCACCATTAACCGCCAGTAGCAGCAGAGGTTAAGGGTTAATTCAAGCTCCTCCAGCAAAATGGAGACTTTGAGAAGCTGAGATTATCTTATGTTCCTGGTCGGTTTTCTTCTGTGCTGGATTTTGTAAAAAGTTACTCCTCCAACCACTGGCCTCCTTAAGACATTTAGACGTTTTCAGGTTATACACAGATCCGTGTGTACGAGGATCGTTTTCACAACTATGTCGACTGAACGCAGAACCTAAAACGTTTCTGTTTTTTCTGTTTCTGTTTTCCTCTTCCTCTCTCATTGTCTCTCTATTACATTCTCGCGTCCTTCCTTTCCCTATTCTCTGAAATGCTACCACCTTAATCTGCTGCTTGTGTGTTTCCCTCCATCTTTCATCTACCTGCCAGGTTGTTGGGGGAGGTGGGCTCTTTGGCGACTGATGGCGGTCTGCTTTTCATCTCAATGGCCACCCTGGAGGAAAAGCGGGCCTTGGTGGGCGAGAGCAGCTCCTCATTGGCCGAGGACTCAGTCCTTGACATTATGCTCCGTCCACTGCTCTCTTCCTCGACCACCGCCACAGTGTCTCTGGTCGTGTTGCTAGGCGACCTGGCCCTGGAATGGGAGAAAGGCTGGTCTTCCTCGCCGTCAGGTATTTTTGAGGCAGAGCGAGGGACGACCTGGACCTGAGCTCCTCCTCCTTGGCCATTGCTCTGCGGTCTCGCCGCCGTGGCTGCAATGGCTACTTTTCCATGTTCCGCCCCCTGATTGGTGTAAACCTTGTACCTTATCATTAAAATGATGATAAAAACCAGAACGGAGGCGACGATAATCCCTCCGATGATGATGATCATGGTGCCGCCCAGGAAGTGGCTGTGCAGAGCTTGGCACTGGCTGAACTCCGTGTCAGTGGTGAAAGACAGGCAGCCCAAAGGTCGCGTCGCAGTCAGCGAGGTGATGACATCCTCAAACACAGCCAGGACGCAGAGGTCGTAGTTGCGTCCAGGAGCCAGGTCCCGAACCAGGAAGTCATTGGTGCTGGATGGAATCATCCTGCCAGAGAGAGAGAGAGAGAGAGAGAGAAAGAAATTATCGATGAATTACATCGGATTTCAACAAACGTCATTATAAGAGTTTAATCAAAAAAAACATTATAAGATAGAGTCAATTTTGAGCTAATTCATTAAATTTATCAATTTTTTTCAAGCCAATTCAAATCTTTTGAGTGAATAAACTTTTACTCCGGGTTTAATTAAAATCTGTTACCACAGAAACAAAAAATGATGAGCTGGTAAATTGTCGCTGCGTCTGGGCCGGTGTGACCCGCTGTGATCCAATGTTTTCAGAACTTTCTGTCACTTCTAAACATACGATACAAAGCAGGACTGGCGACTTTGGTCATTAATGATCACAGAGTGAAACTAGGGCTTTACTTTAATCCCAGATCCTCTGCGTAAGCACAGCGTTGTTTTGTAAAAAAAAGATATATGATACGTTAGAGTAGAATATAATATAGATACAACACAGATTTCATCGAGACGATTCTTATGCTATGAATTCGGACTAAATCAGACGAACGGTCGGGAAGTTATGTCAGAAAAACATGTTTTCTCATAAAAAGCTCCCCCTAGTGGGTAAAATATGAACTATTATAGTAAAATGAAACATATACAAGGTTGATCTCCTCGAGTCGATTCATAGGCAGCAAATTCAGACTATATCAAACCAACGGTTGAGAAAATGATGGCCTGATAACTTTTGGAGGTGAAGCTCCCAGGTGGAAATACGCAACTGAGTATTTTGTTTGTAACGTCTCTGTTTATTTGCTGGTTCGCATCTCTTGTTTGAAAGATGCTCATGATCCAAACGGACACTCGCCGGAGTAAAGAGGCTCAAATAGAACGAGAATACTTCATTAATTTCCCCGTTATAACTGATAACGTACGACTTTGAGTCAGATTAATCCTGTATGCATGGAAACCTGCACACATCTCTGGAGAACCGACTCTCAGTTAGAATAACTGTTCAATCAGAATCAGAATCATTCCGTAAACGGAATCTACAAATAGGAAAAAAGAACTTTAGAATCCTGATACCCAACAAAAGCTTGAATCTGGCACTTTTGTTCATTTGGACAGTTGAGTTTGACGAGTTATTAGACGCGTCTGTCAGCGTTCCGTTGACAAACCGGCGCCACCGGAGGTTTATGCTGCCCTGTTCTTTTATCCCGATGCCTTTGACTTTCCTCTTCTTTTCTTCTCTTCATCGTTTCTTGACACATGAACGGACGTGTGGCGTTTAAACCCAATTAATTGGACTAAAATAACAGAATCGGCGGGAGAATTCGTTTTTTTTCTGCCCTAACTGAGGACTTCAGACCCCTCTTCCTTTCTGATCATATCATAAAATGTTATTTAAAAGCATCGCGTCGATAAAAGCTGACGTTTTAAGGAGTTATTTATTTACTTGCTGTGGTGGGACAACGTACAATAATGTTAGCATTTGATGTTAGCATTTGATGCATAGCAGTTAGCCTGGGGTTCATTGTGATCTTCACTCCCGGGTTTAAAAGATCCATCCAATGGCATGAAACAGCAAAACAACAACAAAGAAAACAAGTAAACGAAGAACAGAAACAAACATCACAAGTCATTGATATTTTAATTTAACGTGGAAACTGTAAAAACTATGAGGTCAAATACATCCCAGACCAGCTAGTGAGGCGTTTGAGTGATCCAATCTCATTTTGGCGGTGGTTCATACTCGTGTTTATCCACTTGTTTCGCTGGACACTTCTGATCCGATAACCCAAAACGCACAGAACCGAATCACGTCTGACTACATATATATATATATATATCTATATATATTATATTTTGTTACAGGCTATCAGATGGACACAGCATGAGCATCAACATGGACGACTCACTCTCTCCTGCATTAACCCTCATTCTCTCCATCTTCTAACCATTCTCCACCTTCTCTCTCTCAGTGTTCACCTCTGGAACTTCCTCCTGATGATTCTCTCCAGGTGGAAAAACCACCCAGGTCCCCACAGCAGGAAATGCTTCTCGCCTCCTTTCTCCGCTCTAATCGTCTTTCTGGTTTAATAATAATAAGTTACTAAACCAACATAAGTTGCTGCACAATTTTATCTAAATTAAACTTCACTCCTGCCTTCTTCACATTCTCCCCAGGGTTCTCTTAGACCTTCTCCCTGTGCCCCCCTCACCTCTGCCTCATGGATTCATTTCTGCTCCTGCAGCGAGATCGGAAGGCTTGGTTAGACAGTCAGAGTACAGAAACAGAAAGTGTGTGTGTGTGTGTGTGTGTGTGTGTGTGTGTGTGTTTGTGTGTGTGTGTTCCTGCAAACCAGCAGGCAGCAGTGTCTAGTCTCAAAGCCGAACTCATCCATCCTATAGAACCTACAACAGCAAGAACATCCTGGCAGGTAGATGTTCCAGGTGACCCTGTGTGGTCGCCCTCGTCTTCAAACCCTTTGATGTCCTCACCAAAAAACAAAAACAAAAAGAAACCTGTGGAGAAATTATTTCTCTGCATATTGTTTGGGGCATATAGTTAAATCTCTTAGACACCATAAATCGACCATAAAATGATAAATCGTTCGTTTTTAGAAAACTATTTGACCCACATTAGACTTTTCCTCTGGGTTGTTTCATGTTACATAATTCTGTTTAGTAGATCCTCACAGGCTTTAATATTCCCCCCCAGAAACAAATCTTACTTATTGAAAAGGACTTTCTCCATAGCCGTGATAAATGCGTCCTCCTCTGCGGCCCCTTTGCCATGTGGTGTCCCCCAGGGCTCCATCCTCGGCCCCTTACTCTTACACACATGCTGCCGCTGGGTCACATTATAAACAGGTTCTGTCCCATTTTTTCAGTGAGTAATAGAATAAAAATGAACTCAACCAAACAGTTGAGCAGAAAAATACATCCTTTATTTAATTTCTTGGTTTTATTTTACCAGATGGAGTCATAGCTGAGATTAAAAATCTCTCCAAAAGTCACCTTACCTGACCGGGACATTAACGGGTTTCTCTGCCCTGATGCTTCGCCGGAGCGCATCAACCTGATTAGGCGGCAGAGTCGAGCGGGTTAATACCCGTACGCAATTTCAAAAGGTGCTGGAAGGAAATAAGTCAGAGAAAACGGCACTGCTGTTCACGTCTGCAAACCTCACGACTCGACAGACCGGGAGGTCTCCTAAGTGTGTTTGGACAAAATTATAGCCTGGTTGTTTGCCTCTCCTCTCATCTTTGTGGGCTGACAAACTAAATCATAGTTTATTAAGGCAGGAACATGGGGGAAATCAGCCGAAGACCACGACTGGCAAGGTCCTTATTTTTATTATTCTGGGCTTCTAATCCTGCCGTCTGCGGCTGGTTTTCTTTTTGAAAATGACTTCATAGATTTGCCGTCTTTGCAAACACAAGCTGCGATTCTCCTGATGCACATTAAGGTGTGTGGAAGTGTTTGAGGCGCTTAATGACAGATTATAAGAAAGTCGTGACTGGTCATGTTGAAACTGGAGCGACGCTTTCAACAGTCATTATCACTTTTAAGAAGAAAAAAAAAGAGCATTCGGTCGTTACGGAGGGGAAGGAACGAACAAAAATATCCTTTTTAGGTAATTTTGAGTGCTGTCATCTGCATATAATGGTGCTTTTCTCATGGTGGTGCAAATCCATTACAGTAAACACACAGCGGTAATAACTGCCATTACCTCAAAATGAGAATCCACCAGAGAGAGAAGTTATGAGGTATAACTCAGCTAATATCTATCAACAAAGGGGAACTAATGACCGAACCCCTGTGAGAATCCAACTATGTTTATTCAGAGCCAGTCCTGAACTGTTTACTCTTATGGTGCTTTGATTTATGTTGGTTTAAACGGAACCTAAAGTATCCTTTCACTGTATAAACACCGCAATCTATCATTTTGCAAATTGAGTATGAAAGCAGAATTTAAATGCATAAGGAGTGAGTGATATACGGGGAGTCTGGGTAAAATATGGGCTACGGAGGTGTAGTTACTGAGGATTAAGTACATAAACAGCCCAAAACAACTGAGAAGTCATTTCTACTCCTTCCTCACATTTGTCAGGAGGGTCGGCTTCTGCCATGAAAGCTCTGGGTTTGATTGGATCTCTGCTCAAAATGTCACTTTAGTTTTCCATGAAGCCACTCAGATTGAAATCCCTTAACTTTACCCAGATAATCTTTACCAACCAGACATGTTAAAGGTGCAATATGTCAAATTTAGTTCCATCTAGAGGTCAACTCCCAAAATGGTAACTTTTATCCCACATCAGCTCACCCCTCCCTTTCTAAGAATCTACTGTGGCCGCCAAGATTTATAAGATTATAAATAGATTATGTACAAATTATATTCACTCAAATAATTATATTTGGTAAGATAATCAATATTATAATATCACTGGAATTTTGGGGATAGTATGGAATCGCGGATCTTTCGTGTTAACGCGATAATTCAAATACTAGGGATCTGTACTATACGAAATACCTTCACAGGAGATGACGCAGATGTACGAGTGAATGAAGAACATAAAATTAACGTACAATGAGAAGGGGAGAAACGGCGCAGTGAGCGCTCCATCAATCGGCCCGGGAAGTTGCGATGTCTGGACGAGGACGTTACCATCCATGTCATCTCAGAGCCGATCATGTCGCAGCAATGCGTTCTCTCCGTCACCTGACCACGTTGAATTCCCTGGGCAAACTGCGCCCAGACCTCCCCAGTTTCTCTCTGTGGTTTCACGAGTCTGCTCTTCGTGTTTCCTTTGACAGTGAGGTTTCGCTCTACAATGTTCTTTTCTGTACTAAATACTCAGTATGATCCTCCATTTGTCGAAACACAAAGCTGTTACGCAGCAACAACATATTCATCACCTCCTCCCCTCTTCATCGTCTTTCTGCAACTTCAACCTCAAAACATGAAAAGTCCTCCCTGGAGCCCGACTTTGTTTTTTCCCTCTGTTCTTCTTTCAATGGCAGCGTCGTTGGAAGAGTACCCGCCCCCTCTGGAGATACTAAAGGGCTTTTTATAGACTAAACTAAAAACAAAAACAAAAACATATTTTCAGGAGATTGTACACCGAAAAAAAAACTTCCATTCGGTCTTTTCAGAAATAAATCCCTAGATTCTACAAACTGCACCTTTAGAAATCGCTTTATGATTATCATGAATATTCAGTAAATTGTCTTTACGTTCCAGTATGTGTTGAATGAGTTCCCTTTTTATGGTGAATTTAAATTGTTTAAGGATGTTAAATTAATCAATATCCATACAGAATCAAAAATGCAAATACATTTTTCTTTTGGAGGGGACATCAAAGGGTTTTAGGGATAAAATATCCAAACCAAAACGGAGGAATGTGGTTTATTCTCAGTTTTACATGTGACCTACTAACTCTATAGACGTATCAAACACCTTAAAGGTACTTCTACTCCTGTTTCTACAATAAGCTCCGCCTCTCAGTTTGTGCTGCTGTTTGTGAGATCAGACAAAGACTGCTAGGCCAATCAGAAAACGGCTCAACAAGCACATCCTGACACCAGAACCACACCGGATGATTTATTCACATAATAGGACCAACATCACACACACACACACACACACTCACACACACACACACACACACACTCAGACAGAGTTAAACAACTGAATGGATTTCTTCCCTCCACGTTCAGAATAACACAGAAGAAAACTGATGATTGGTTCAACTCTTCCTTCTTCCTTTCTCAGACAGACGAGGGAAACATCAACAATCGGGTCTGTTTGTTCGCCTCTCAGTGGAAACACACCAACACACACACACATGAACGCGTTCGCACACACACACAGATACAAGATGGTAAACCTCGAATATATCTCCAAGTTTCATCAGACAGAAAAGTCTTCTGTAATATTTACAGAAATACTGCAAACATTACTGCAAGTGCAGTGTGCCATCATCATCATCATCATCATCAGTAGTAGTGATGATGATTGGAGTAATAATAATAAAAGTAGTAATAATAGTAGTTGTACTAGTAGTAGTGTAAATAGTTCTCGTCTGGGACCTGACAGCTATGTGGTGTTTCTTTCCCCTCGTGCACTCTCTCTCTTTCTCTCTCTCTCTAACTCTCTCTCTCTCTCTCTCTCTAACTCTCTCTCTCTCGCTCTCTCTCTCTCTAACTCTCTCTCTAACTCTCTGTCTTTCTCTCTCTCTCTAACTCTCTCTCTCTCGCTCTCTCTCTCTCTTTAACTCTCCCTCTCTCTCTTTCTCTAACTCTCGCTCTCTCTAACTCTCTCACTCTCTAACTCTCTCTCTTTCTCTCTCTCTCTAACTCTCTCTCTCTCGCTCTCTCTCTCTCTTTAACTCTCCCTCTCTCTCTCTCTCTAACTCTCGCTCTCTCTAACTCTCTCACTCTCTAACTCTCTCTCTCACTCTCTCTCTCTAACTCTCTCTCTCACTCTCTCTCTCTAACTCTCTCTCTCTCGCTCTCTCTCTCTTTAACTCTCCCTCTCTCTAACTCTCCCTCTCTCTAACTCTCTCACTCTCTCTCTTTCCCTAACTCTCTCTCTCTCTCTTTAACTCTCTCTCTCTAACTCTCTCTCTTTAACTCTCTCTCTCTCTAACTATCGCTCTCTCTCTCTAACTCTCTCTCTCTCTTTAACTGTGTCTCTCTCTAACTCTCTCTCTCTCGTTCCTCCCGTGTGTGTGCGTGTGTGTGTGTGAGAGGTTGATAATAGGGGTCAATGCCTCGTCAAGGGTGAACCCCACCTCTCGTCCAATGACAGCTGGGATAGACTCCAGCCCCATTACGACCCTGAACAGGAAAACCATTTTAATGAAAACATTATTTTTCCGACATAACTTCTTAAACGTTTGTCCAATTTATTCCGAAGTTGTTGCGTATGAATGAACTCAAGGTGAATTATCTTGTTGATATCATACTTTACCTGAATAGTTCATATTTCACTCACAAGGGGGAGACATCTTTTCGGACAGGTGCTCAAATTTAATCTGAGGAGTTGAATAGTGGGGCGATTGCTTGTACAACGCAGGGGATAGGAGGATTTTCAGGGTTACAACCTTGCTGTCAGGCCTGGTTCACGTTAAGCCCCCAGATCTGTTTTTCATTTCTACGTTAGTTTTCAGCTCCACCAAACTCTCCAATCGGAATCCTCCACGGAACCAGCGCCCGCTAGCTTTCACGTGGTCGTCCGTTCTCGCCGCTCGCTTCACTTCCTGCCTGTTGTTCGCCGTGACGATTAACACAAACCCAAATTTCAGCTGCCTGTTTTTACCTTCCACTCTTCAGCCCACTGAGATTTCAGGGACGCTGTGGAAGTGACAGCGAGCGACAGGTGTTTCATCCTGAGAGCCGTACGCCGGGGGAAACGCTGCCATCCCGGCGTGTTTTTCTGCGAGAACAGAATTAGAGGAAATTGTTCGGAGACTTCCTTCCCCCATCAATGTGCTTTCATGCCATCAGGCCAATCGTTCCACGTGTTTCCACACTTCAACAACATTTATATTGACTTCCTCCAACTGCTTTCAGCACCACTCCAGTGGAAGAAGGGTAATTACTGTCTGACTGTCATTTCCCCGGGTTATTCCGAACACGTGCGCCTGAACGCAGCATCTTAAACGAAGAGTTCAGCGTCTGACTGCTTCAGAGCTGCAGACGGACATTCCAGCAGAGAACAGAGGAAAACATCCTCCAGGCACAGACATCACAGACATCACAGACATCACAAACAAGCAGACATCACAGACATCACAGACATCAAAGACATCACAGACATAACTGACATCACAGACATCAATGAAATCACTGACATCACAAACAAGCAGACATCACTGACATCAATGACATCACTGACATAACTGACAGACAGACATCAATGACATCACAGACATCACAGACATCACTGACATCACATACATCACTGACAGACAGACATCAATGACATCACAGACATCACAGACATCACTGCCATCACAGACATCACAGACATCACAAACAAGCAGACATCACAGACATCACAGACATCAAAGACATCACAAACAAGCAGACATCACAGACACCACAGACATCACAAACAAGCAGACATCACAGACATCACAGACATCAAAGACATCACAGACATCACATACATCACATACATCAATGACATCACAGACATCAATGAAATCACTGACATCACTGACATCACAGACATCAATGACATCACAGACATCAATGACATCACAGACATCAATGAAATCACTGGCATCACTGACATCAATGACATCACAGACATCAATGACATCACAGACATCAATGACATCACAAACAAGCAGACATCACAGACATCAATGACATCACAGACATCAATGAAATCACTGGCATCACTGACATCAATGACATCACAGACATCAATGACATCACAGACATCAATGACATCACAAACAAGCAGACATCACAGACATCAATGACATCACAGACATCACAAACAAGCAGACATCACAGAAACGCAGACATCACAGACAAAATAAACATCATTGAATTCAGTGACATCCCTGACACAGACAGACAGACAGAGATCACAGAATGACAGACATGACAGACATCTGTGACTTCCCTGATATCACTAACAGAGACACCCAGACAGACAGAATAGACATCACAAACACTACTGATATCACAGACATCACTGACAGACAGGTAGACATGGATCACAGACAGACCGACAGACCGACCGACAGACAGCCTGGATCTGACTGCTGACTTCATAGAAATAAATAGTTTGAGTCATTCTGGACGTTTGAGATAATAAATAAATCACATTTAATCTGAGGAGTTGAATCAAGATGTTTTGTAGTTTTCTGGGACGTTTCCTCAGAGTCAGGGACGACGGCGTGGTCCGGGTTCATAGTGGGGTCAAATAAAAGGGTATTCAGACATCAGCAGAGGAGCCGCTGTGTTCAGAGGGTTATTCACTGACCGACACCTCGCGGTCTGTGCTGATACAAACAGAGCCGTTAGCAGTAGCTCGTGTTCTTAGCTCCTCATTAGGGTCTCGTTGACGGCGATCCAGTCACCGCTTCATCGGAGGCTCTTGTTACGACAGCGAAATGAGGAGGGGGCCGTTTGGTGAGCAGTGTGTTGAAGAGTGTGGCTGACATTATGTACACACTCACACACACGTGTGTGTCTGTGAGCCAGTCTGACATTTTCACACTGTCTGTATCCCGTTACGCTGACTGACAGAAAGACGCTTTGTTTGTAAATGCTGTCCATCAAATAACCCCCGGGGACTCACACCCACTCCCACACACACACACACACACACACACACACACACACACACACACACACACACACACACACTCCCACACACACTCACACACACACACACACACACACTCCCACACACACACACACACACACAAGGTGTCATGACATCACGTCCAGAGCTTTGGGTTCTGACTGTTGATCTAAGCAGAACGTCAAGTGAATATTTATGATAATGTGCCCCGACTGTTTTTAAATAATTTAATATACCAATTATTCCTCCAGAGTAGGAGGGGCAGAACGTAAGGGGGGCAAATGTTGACCCTGCACCGCACACACACAGACACACACACACACACACACACACACACACACACACACACACACACACACACACACACACACACACACACACACACACACACACACACACACACACACA
>VRLP01002603.1:0-83824 GCA_009660295.1 Lophius piscatorius | reverse complement strand
TTAAATCCTTGTAATTTTTGTCAATACTGGTTTCTTTCATATCTTATTTTGTGCAGTGCCTTATTTATATTGTATTTATAATTTATTTTATGTCACTTGTTTACACTTTTTATTTTGTGGGTATTTAAATCTTATACTTTATGTAAGTTATTTATATTGTATTTCATATATTCATTTCATATTTTTTTGTATTTCTTTCTAATTCGTTCTAAGTATTTTGATTGGGCAATTGCTTTCTTTAAATAAAAGAATGTCCAAGATAAAGCTATTCAGTTTCTTGTGAGTATGTATACCAGCAGTGGAATTTATTGCAATGCAAGGGGGGCGCCACCTAAAATCTTGCCTAGGGCGCCAAATTGGTAAGGGTCGGGCCTGACCCAGCTGTATGTAGTGGTGGAACATCATGAGGTTTCACCATAATTAAGTGTATTTATTGTGATTGGGCAATTTCTGGGCAAAATAATCTGAATCTTTACCTACATTGACCTCAAAATTGAATCTGATCTTCCTAGGCACAAGATCCTCATTTACGATTTAATCAAAAGCCGGAAAAATCTTTTTGAGATATCTTGTTGACAAGCTGACAATCAAATGTGGGTGATCGCATAAACTCTTCAAACTCTCACTCTCTCATTAAGATGGTGGAGTCTCCTTATCTCCTCTAACAAATGATCCTGATCTATGGCTTCATAAAAAGTATGTTATTGTGACTTTGTATGCACATCTGCTTTTTCAATTTAATGAAACTAAATAAACTGGAGCTACTGTCCAAATCATTCTACACATCAGCTTCTATTGAAGCCCTGAGTAGAACAAAGAGCGCTCACAGAGGAAAGTGAAATATTAATTTCAGATCACAGGGTCATGCAACCTCAGGCAAACTCACTCACTTGGTGAAATTTACATTTTGTATAAATTTATAGCTTGGAAAGGTTCTGATGTCCCTGGTATCTTGCACATATTTGTTTTCCTGGTATTCATCCTTATTCACAATCAACCTTTTTACACACACAATGCAAAATAGTACATCAGTAGCGGCCCTCTTTTTGTTACACTCAAGTAGTACACTCCAGTGTGTGGTTTAGGTAGCGTAATGGCTTTCTACAAGCAAAAGAGGTGTAATGTGGTCCTTCCCGGTCATATGGCTATTGAAGTTGTTCTCTTCTCAGTGGGTAAGGAGCTTCTGGACTGCCCCAATTTGAAGACAGTTTATTTTTGTCTCCATTCACTTAGCTGCCTCCAGCTGCTTTTCAAATCTCCTATGTGTGATCCTCACACATTAAACGTCGTCACACTTGTCATAATTTCCTGCCTCCGAGCGTATGTCCTTTAATTCAGAAATTAAATCAGTGCTGTTGCCACCACCAAAGCCGACTCTGAGGTGGAACTTAGTTCCATGGCCTCCAATTGTGGCTTTGCGCTGTAATGATGAGGCCTAATTAAGGTGGCACAGTCACACACACACACACACACACACACACACACACACACACACACACACACACACACGGCCTTCAACAGGCTGTGTGAATGGATTTTAATATAAAAACCAAAGAACATTTTAAAGCACGACAGGATTCATTCATTCATTATCTACCGCTTATCCTGTTCAGGGTCACGGGGTGCTGGAGCCTTTACCAGCTAAGTTCGGGCGAGAGGCGGGGTACACATTGGACGAGTCGCCAGTTCATCGCAGGGCAGACACATAGAGACCTACAACCACAAACGCTCACACCCACAACTAGAGGCAATTTCAGTGTCACCAATTGACCCTATATCACATGTGAGTTGCTGCTCGACTCAGAGGTGCTGCCCAGAAAATAGCATTTCAAAAGAGCTTATGTTGATCGCGCCCGTGTTTTATTTCTCTCTCTCTCTCAGATGGACCCTGTCCAGAAGGCAGTAATCAACCACACATTTGGTGTCCCTCAGCCCCTCAAGAAGAAACAGATCATCTCCTGCAACATTTGCCACCTGCGCTTTAACTCAACGGTAAGAAATGTCCAGAAGTTTATGCCAAAGAGAGGGAGTTAATGGGACTATAACACAGCAAACGAGATGGAATTCCAGACTCTGTAATTTACAAAATAAAAGCAATCTATCCCAAAAGTGAGTTTAGACTCAGAGAATAACAACTCTATACTTTGTGCCTCTGCTATCTTCTTGAATGTTAATTTTTCTTTTCCTAAATATTCCTCAATTACCTCAGCTCTTATCATCCCGACTGACTCTGTATCTACTGTGTGTGTGTGTGTGTGTGCGTGTGTGTGTGTGTGTTTGTGTGTGTGTGTGCGTATGTGCGCGCGCGCATGTACATACGTGAAAGTAAATGTTGGTGTGTTTGTGTGCCTATGCACATGCACATTGCAAATGCATGTACCTTTTAAATCAAACTTTGCCATTTTTCTCTGGTTATGTGTGTGCCTGTCTGTTGGTCTGGTATGAAGGATTAGACATCAGGGAGCTTTGCCGTTTATCAGCAATAAGCAGAAACAATCAGCAGCCCAAACAAGAAGCAGCATTCTGGTCTTTTCTTTCTCTCTCACTCTTTACACAAATACACACATGCATTCTCTGCCAGTGCACAAGTACGCACACAAGCAGACAAAGACACATAGTCTAACGTCCCCTGACATTTCATGCATATTTACATAAACAAATATATAATAGGCTGGAAAGTCTTAAGACATCTCATGCCTTGGGACACACACACACACACACACACTTTTGTTGGCCCCCATCTTCAAAGAGAGGCTGAGGCACAGGAGACAAGCAGCTGAGGGAAAAGAGGAGACACCTACTTGGTGCTCTTCACACACCAGAGTAAATCCCATTCCCTGAATTTAACAAAAACTTAAACAGCACTGTCAGGTCTGAGTGTAGGTTTATCTGCCTCTCTGAGAGCTTCAATACTTTCCTAACACTCCCATGAACTCTCCCCAGAGTTTCCTATAATATTTTATCAAGTAACCCACATGCATAATGCTCGGAGAGGAAGTAAAGGTTCTCTGCTACACAGTAAAGCACAGCTTTACCTTTAAGAGTATAGGTTACCACCAGCTGAATATCTTGAAATTATTTTTTCCATAATTAATAGCAAGAATGGAACAATAACTGTGACAACATCAACATGTAAAATAATTGAAAAATAAATAAAAGCGTGGTTTTAGAAATAAAAACGTTACCTTAATTTTCATCCATAAACAAAAATAGGGGACATACAGACAACATTGGCTACTAGACCCTAGACCCTGAAACCCTAACTCCCCGGGCTGCCCACTGCTCCCTCAGGGAGGGGTTAAATGCAGAGAAATAATTTCACTGTGCTGTACTGTGTATGGCTGTATGCGATCAATAAAGTATTCATTATTCTTATTATTCACCAAAGCTTTATCTGAGAAGAAGATTATGTTAGCATCTGGCATATATGCTATCATCTTTATCCCTTGTAAGTTTTCAAACTATTTGTTATGCCAAAAAAATCCTACTTATCGAAAAGGACTCTCTCAATCGTCACGGCTAATACTGTACCTCCTCCTTGGTGGCCCATTTGACCTGTGGTGTCACCCAAGGCTCCATCCTTGGCCCCTTGCTCTTTAGCAAATACATGCTGTTACTGGGTCATATTATAAAGAAGTTTTGTCACATTTTTCAATATGAAGAGTTGACTCAAAATGTTCTAAACCGAATACTCTAATGGGTTAATGCCTTTAATACCAGAGTAACACCTCAAAGGTTAGAGCGTCTTCTACTCGTCAAACTGCTATTCTGTTCATCCTGTGTGCAGTTTAACCTGCCAGCAGGGAAACTCAAAAGATCTTCTCCATTCGCAAATTTAAAAGAAATGGCTAATGAAACTAATATTAAGCAGTATAAACAGTATTCGAGCATTTCACATTCTGTGGATCATCTCTTATTTGTATTAATTATTGTCATAGAAGAGATGAGGATGTGGCTTTTGAAGAAGACTAGAGGTTCTGTGAATGACTGATGGCTCCTCTCTCATTTATGCAGTTTGGAATGGAATTAATGATGATCTAAAATTATTGTGTAATTTTGTACTACTCCATAATATTTTTACAATTTAAGCACTGAAGTTTGTAAGATTTAAGATGTGCTTATAGGAGAGGAGAGATTTGTGACTCATGTACCTGGATAATTATCTTCTGATTTTCTTATCATTTATATGCCAGATTTCACATTAATTTGTCCAGATATATTTAGAGTAGCGGAACAGTGGTGACGTGGTCGCGCTGTCTCACTGCAAGAAGGTTTTGGGTTCCCTCCATGCTCCTTCCTACTACCCACAGTCCAAAAACATGACATATCGATGAGTTGGTGGGTCAAATTTAAGTCTGAGCGATTAATGGTTGCTTCCCTCCATCTGTGATGAACTGGTGACCAGCTGCCTCTCATCTAATGTCATTTTGGATTGGCTCAAACCCCAATAACAAGATAAGTGGTTTTACCAAAATGTATGAATGGATATTTATAGCACGTTGCAGCAAAAATAACTTTAGTATATCACTACCATGCCATCATTTTAATGTCCCGCTGTATGTATGTACAAAATCAAAAATTCAGCCCAGTGATTTTGACCTATATTTCCAAATCTTAAGTTATATTATTACTACTGGGAGAGAAAACCATTTCACAGCTTTAGTGTGACATTTTCCACAGCCACCCAAGCATACACTTCAGCACCAGATACAGTCCAACTGTTAGCCGGATTGTTTAATCACCAGACACCAGGGATCGATTAGAAGAGCAGTGTATCCTGCTGGCCATGGTGTTGATGTGGAAACCAGAGCTCATTTCACACCTTGTCTATCTGTCTCCGTTGAGACTCAATTGGTAGCGGTGGAGAAGGCGCTGGCTAAATTCGTCACGTCACACTAATCTCCAAAGCCATTTCATGGCAGATCGGTCACACAATGAGCCCAAGTATTTGAGTTGTTTTTACAGATTCTTTGTCAGCCCCATTATTTTTAGGCCTCCACTATATCACACAAGGCTCAATAATGTAAAGGGTACATATTAACCTCAGTCCCCTGAGTGAAGAGACTTGTGTTTGGGGTTTATATAACGTGTCTGTGCCCTAAAATAGTAATCTTTTTTATTGATTACTGGACTTGAAGTATTGTCGCTGCTCAGGTCTTCTGAGAGCTTCACATTTTACTCTAGTGAAAAAGTCTTCAAAGTCTGGCTGTCTTACTTACTTTCGTGCCTGAGGATTTGCATGATTTATTTCTAAAGGAAGTCAAACTAGATGAGAGAAGGCATTGCAGTTTTGGAAAAATGTTTTACCTCAATTCACTTTTTTTTTGGGGGGGGGGGGGGGGGGGGGGGGGATGTTTTATGCTTAATCCTTCATTCTAAAACCTTCCAATTCTACTGAGGCTTTGAAAATGTTCATATTTCTCAGTATCCTAAATAGCGTTTCTCATATTTTGGAATTAATTTGTGCAGCACAGTGGTGTATTGGATGGTACGATTACCGCACAGCAAGAAGGTGCTAGGACCGAATCCACCTGGGTAGGCTAGGCCAGACTCTGCCCCAACTCTCACCCTAAGTCAGCTGGGATAGGCTCCAGCCTCCCCATGACCTTCCAGAGGAAAAGCAGTTACAGAAAATGACTAGATGGATTTCATTTGGAACAAACACCCTTTTCTCTTTTCTTTTTTTATGTATTTCTTTCTCTAATCTAGCATGGCTTTAGTTTTTGCCATTTCCTATATGACTATTTGCTTTCCTGGCTAGGATTTGATTAGATCTGATCCCAGGAGGAAGATTTGGATTTTAATGAGTGATCTCTGCATTGAGTTTCCTGATATTCGGATGTATCCGTTCTTCCTACTTAAAACGCTTTTCTCAGATTGAACAGAGCCGTGAGAATGATGAGAATGTGAAGATAAATCATGATCCATCTGGAATCAAACTAATGTGACTACATTTAACACTGCATCACAGTATGTATCTGATGGTGCTTGTGGAATTGTGTCCTCACGTGTATGTGACATAAGTAAGTATTCCCATGTGTGTAGACCTTACAGAGACCGACTCTCAAAGTGCACATTTATGAGGCAGTTGAGCAGATAGGATCCGCTCTCTGGTTGAGTTTTACACATGCAATTATAATGTACCTCTGGGCTCTAAATTTGCCATTGCTGTTATCAGGTGGAAACAGACTTTTCTTGGAGTCATCCCTGCATGACAGAGTAAACATTCAGGCATGGATTTTAACAGTTACTGCACGTGGGTCCCTGTCTCTCCAGCAGATAACAGATTGGGTGAAACACTCCTTTCTGCTTTCTGCTCTCCTGACCTGGTTTTCTTTCATTTCACTGCAGAACCAAGCAGAGGCCCACTACAAGGGCCACAAACATGCCCGGAAGCTCAAAGCCATGGAAGCCCAGAAAAACAGGCAGCGACGAGCCGCGGAGGCTTCAACCACAGGAAGGGAGAAGGACCGGGACCGAAGCAAGACATCTGAGATAACTCTTCCTGCGCTGATGGATAAAAGCTTAGTGGAAGGAACAGGTACGTTCACAGACAGAGAGAGCCTCTTTTGACCTTATGTTCACTCTATAACACTTAAGTTCCTCTAATTCCTTCTTTCACTTAATTTCACCTTTCTAAAACACTTTTAACAATTCTCCTTTCACACCATTGTCAGCCTCCATCCTCTTCCCTTATTTCTTAGCCTACCTTATCACTGTCCCAGTGGGCCATTGCGCTACACTTTGAGATTAAATCTTCTGAACACTTTATCCTCCAACCTTCTGCCCCATGTTTCTCTGCATTAAAATATCAGGCATTTCAGCCGATTCAATCCCCAAAAACCTGTCTGACCTGCCCCCCGCCACTGTGCCTTGTGATGGATGAATGACGGACTTAAAGTTATGGCCCTGTGGGATGTCTGGGAGTCGGAGATGTTGTGTAAATAAAGGGACTTGTTGTGATCCAGCTCTGGGGTTGTTTTTACCCCCTTTGCCTCTTAATTCCCAGTACTTGAATGAATCCCCTCTGCTCTCTCCTACTCTCTCCTATCGCACTTAGAAAGAAAGGTTAAAGGTATAGAATCAGAAATTGTGTATTCGAGCGACAGGAACAAAACTTCCCTTGTGTTCTTTTACAAGGAGTTCAAATGTATGTCACTTTAGTAGTGTGCATATATACACTTTTGATAGAGAAATGTATTTCTGTGTTTGGTTCTCACACAATGTGGCTGCAACTTTTGCTCAGAGAGCGTGGCTTCAGTGGCACCTTGACTGCAGAATGAGTCATTTTACCCTCATCTGATTCCATACTTTAACTGTACTCCTCCAAAGTAAAGGGAGAAAGAGAGAAGTTGAGCTGTTTTCATCCATCTCTCTTCTACTTTTCTACTTCATCCTCTCCTTTACTTCCCCGCTCTGCCTTATATCACTATCTGAGCAGAATTTCAAAATGCTGGTGGATGCTAGGTAGAATATTAGACGAGATCGAAGGTTCTGAGAGAAGAGGGAGACAGGTTGAACTCAAACCCTCCTCCCCCTCATAGACACGCTCATGCAGGATGCAGACAGACGTGCACACATTCTTGCCTTGAGCACCACGAGTTTCCTTCAAAAAGAGCGGACAAAAGACTGGTAGCCTGATAATGCTCCAATCAAATATAATTTTAATATTCCACTCTTGCAAAGGACAGCACCGAAAGAGGGAAGACGCAATGCCGACGAAACAAGAAGATGAGTGGCAAATGAAAGATAAGATGAATTGAATGAAGGAGACAGAGAGGGAGCGGTGAGAATGAGAATATCAGGGGAGACAGAGTGTTGATAGCTGGTTCTTATATTGTGAATAATTTCAAACTTCCAAGGCAATTTTGTAAGGAGGAACACTTTAATAAGCCCAATTGTGGGATTGGCCTAATGTGAAATTGAAATGCAGCAGTGTACATGCCAGTGCTGGCATGTACCACAATGCCAACCTGTAATGGAATGGTGCTCCTAATTAACACTCTCTGAAATGACTTATGTCTGCCATGGAAGTGAAGGCTGATGTGGAGCTGTCTGAGGGTAATGCCCACATTGTCTGCCATCAGGAATCAATAACACACCTGTCCGCTACTTGTTTATTCTGTCAGCATGGCTCTGATTAAACAGCCTTTGGACCACCAAGGTCGGTCTCTTCAGCTCCACCAGTGTAATGCATATTTAGACTCATTCATGTAACACCTTTTGATTGTGGGCGTTTGGATTGAGTTCAAAGCGCACTCGTGGAGTAGATTAGAGAAAACATCAGATCTTTCCATTTTCTATAAACCTTTTTCAGGGCCATGTGGTTGAGCCTATCCCAGCTGACATCGGGCAAAAGTTGGGATACACACTGGACAGATAACCAGTTTATCAGGGTCAGCACTAACTAAATCAACAATCATTCATGTTTTTCGTGCATACGTTCAGAGTGTTTCAGAATTTTTCATGCAAAATCAATAGAAAGCTGAAAAATTTAAGCCAAGTGATGCAAATCACACAAATAATGCTAATTCTATGTTATTTGCGCAAGTTGAAAAATGTCAACTTGGTGAGTAATTCACTTGACACTGTAATCTCAATGTTGCAAGGCTTTTGCACAGCCTTTGAACCAATGGGTATGTCATATAGAATACTATTAGGATCCTAGCAAATCGCAACAAATCAAAACGGCTTATGGTTGTCTTCAAGTGAAAAGGCCCTCTGAGGAACTAGGCCTACGCTGTCATCCCCAATAGCAAGGTATATCCCTGAAAACAGTAAAATATGATATGTATATATACAAGATAGATCTTCTTGAGTCAATTCATATGCATCGAATGTGACTAAATCGGAATGAATTCTTAAGTTATGTCCGAAAAAACAGTGTTTTAAAAAAGTCCCCTTAATTTGTAAAACATGGACTATTGGAGTACAATATGATACTTATACAACTTGGATATCGTCTTATGCACCATGTTGTGACTAAATCAAACCAACAGTTGAGAAATCACGTCCTGAAAACTTTTAGAAATATGTGACTGACCATTCCCAAAATCAGTTAAGTTCTTCCACCCTGTGGGATCTACACGGGTACAAAATTTCAAAGTGACATACACAGGGAAAATGTTCCCTACATTTTTCTCTCTCTCTCCCACACCTCCTCCAACGCCACTTCCCACCGAACATAGTCTAATAATATGTTGTATTATTATTATACAGTAATATTATTGTAACCATGACAAAGCCATAAAGAAGCAGTACTTAACAAAAGGCATATTTGTAGGAACCATATCTAGGCGGACACAAAATACTATTTTGTTTTTTTTTGCATTTTTGGTTTTGAGGCGGGTTTTGAATCCAGGCCCTAAAACTGCTAAACACAACCTTTGTGCCATTGTCCTATGCTGCATATGTTGTTATTTTGCTACTTTAAATGACCTGCATATATATCCCTGCTATCATGCTTTACATATATATCGTCTCTTACTTTTTACAGATATTGTGTTATTTTGGGAACCACAACATTTTGTAAGTACAGTAGGGAGACCAGGAAGAGCAGACACAGCGTTTTCAATCTTACATAGGGTCTATTGAATACTTATAAACCATGTTGAAGACCGACAGAGGAGTTTTTGAGTACAGTGAAAGAGCAGCAGACAGCAGGTCTACATCATTCGTGACGAGCATCAATCGCCCTCGCCTTTGATTGACTCCACCGTTGAGGCTGTCTGTGCAGTAACCACTCACCACTGTCACTACAGTAATGATGATTTAAAGTGAGGATTTTTCCCCAGGGAAGTGGTATGTGTTCAGAGGATGCCTTGGATCAGAGCTCGCCCGCAAAACCACGTGCTGTGTGCCTCTATGTGGGAGCATACGGACTCCAATATTCATGTTGATCTGTTGTTTGGCTTTGATTAAATATTCCAACAGATCAATCTGTTGATTTGAGAGGTTTTCACAATCTAAAAGCCTGTTGGTTTTAATTGGTCTGTAAAAACTTGGATTCAATTATTGGCCATTGTGAGCATAATATTGATCCAAATACAGGTTATTTTGTACTGTTGTTCTAATCCATAGAGGACCTGCCGGCGTTGACAATATGCTGGTCTTCTGTCTGAAAGTGAAACATGGGTGGCAGTTTCTCTCATCATGTAGATGATCAGAATTTAAGTGTGATGCCTGAAAAGAAGGCAAAAAAGACACTTTTAGGGTAGATGCTGGAAGAAACATGTAATCCTTTTTCAGGATTTTCGACCCCAGTATAAAAGAAAAAAATGTTTCTTTTCATTCTCTGTGGCAGGGCTACAATTAATTATTACTTCAACTGTCAATATGTTGCTTATTTGTCAATCAAACAACAATGCTACACCCAGAGACTAGCTTTGTGTCATCTGGGAAGCCATGATTGCTGGAGCATATTTCTTGCACCCACAAAACATAATTTATCATTATAAGATTAAATTCAATTTAAATTAAACAGACGGTGGTGCAGTGGGTAGTACTGAAGTTCTCCTTATGTCTACATGGGCTCTCTCCGGGATCTTTGGCTACCATATGTTGGCCCTGATGAACAGAGATCTCGTGCCTCTTTCTCAATGTCAGCTGGGACAGGCTCCAGCCCCGACATAACATTGAACAGATTAAACGGTCACAAAATGAATGAAAAATGAAAAACAAAGCAATATAAATTGAAAAATACATACTGAGTCATTTGTAATTGGAAGCGGTGTTCAACATGGAGCTTTGACGGGGAACGATTTGTCATTGTGGCTCTGGACAAAATGACTAACAGCTTTCGCCATTAATTAACTTTATTGGCCGGTTGTTTGTTTTTAAGTTTGAAGCCTAAAAAGCCAGCAGAGATAGTCGAAATGAGTCTTGGCTGAATGAGGTCAATGTCTTTCATTCCCAAAAGCCTCCATGTCTTCCTCTGTCTAAATCCATTGATCGTTATCCCTCACCTCCAGAGACTTCTCAGGTGGCCCTCTCTTTTCCAGAAGCTCAAGATCATACCTGCCGCCGTTCCAATCGGGCTCAAATCCCTCTGTGGTCAATGTCATTACAGCTAGGGGACTGTCTAATCTTGCTCTTATATAGGTTCTTTTTTTCTTTTTGCGGGAATGAGAGAGGAAGACCGTTATCTCCCATGATTAATCTACTCTGAGACATAAAAGGGAAAATCAATGGAGCATTGTTGCACTGAGGAGGATTGTGTGTTTGTGTGCACTAAATGAAATGGAGATATTGGGCAGGTGTAGTGTGCAATGCTCTCGGGTGAAGTGTGTGACTCCCCTGGGGGGACAATGAGTTGAAGGGGAGTTATGTAATGGAACACCAGTGACTTATCGGCAAGGCCCGGCTGTCGACCGGTTTGTTTATATTGACTGAGACTCTGGGTCCACTTACTATTTGAATAGTGAGGAGAAGGAGGGGGGACGCCGAAGGCAGTTACTCACCTCAACCAAGGCTAATCTAGTCGCTACCACATGGTTGATAACAAAGTCCGATACTATATCAGAGTATTCTACATACCAGCTAATATTCAAAGCCACTTTTCATTTTGGTTGTATTTATAAAGAACTGGTTATGTGGAGATTGATCTGCCTTTATATTCACAATCAAAATGTAAGTCAATTTAAATATTTTTTCCTTCTGTGTGAGAATGTAAAATGATTCAACTGAAATGTATTCAAGCCCATTGGGGTTCTTTTCATTATTAGATATGCTTTTGAAATTCAATGGAAAAAAGCTTATAATCTGTGTTAGCCAAGTTACTTTAAAAATGTAATTAATTAGTCTTCTTTTGTTGAAGACTACACAAAAAGGACATTAATTACTCAATTAGATTACACATTTTGTTATATTACTTTGATTATGTAGACCAACTCTTTCAAAGGAGACTTCAGAAGGACTCTGATGGTTCCAAACTCCTATGTTGTGGAGTTTTACATGTAGAGATATAGGAATTGAGAGTTTGCCGTTTGGAGATGTGAGCCCCAGTGGCTGTTACATTCCAGATGTTGTTTTCTGCACTGTAAGGCCAGAGGCTTCACACACCCTTAAGCTCTGAAAGGGGAAGCAGATTCCTAAATTTAGGCCTACACATGGTTGATGATTGCAAACAATGGATTTTGAAACAGCGGTACTGCCATTTTTCCTCTTTTGTAGACAATAACTTCAGGGGCATAATGGCGACTGAAGCCATGCTGCCCCCTTTCCTTTTACAGCTTTTCTAACAAATTAGGCTGTTCATAATGATTGCACCCTGGTGCAGAGCTCAGCAACCAGCTCACAATCTGCTGTCATCATTGCACCAGCTGTTTTTGTAGGCAAGTGCCAACTAAGAAGGCTTGACAATCTGTCATTAGTGGGATTCTACAAAAACCACTTGACCGATTTTTATCAAACTTGGTTGGAGTGTTGGGCATTGGGGAGCATCTTGGAGTGGATCAAGATAAAGGGAGAGAGTCAGGAATCTTTTCCATTTTTTTCCCATGCATTCCAAGATGAAGAAGGCCGTTTTGGATTGTTATTGTCAGTCAGGCTCATAAACTACATGACAGATAACCTTGACACTGAGAGGAAGGGTGTTTGATGTGCCATGGAAGAAATCCGCAATTATGGAGCTGACGAAAATGACATTAGTGAAATATAGTCTTTCTAAAACAACTAATTAACTAACTAATTAATAATGATACCAATGTCAATACAAATTCCAAGGGTAAGTTTTCATGGTAAAGGAGTCACAGTATGAGGGTTTAACTATCACCGGACTATTTTAGATGTAATATTTATCTCACTGTCTAGTTGTCCAGTCTGTAAATTGGCTGTTCTAGTTTACTCCCACCTCAAGCAGTATTTTTTTCGGTCACTGCCAGCCTCTGTTTTCAAAGAAATCCACCTGACTAGCATTAAACAGAGCAAAGACTAAATTGGCACATAACTTATGAACATATATATACGTCAATATATGTCCGTCAGGAGATGGTAGACCAAAACAAGAGAAAGAGAGAAGAACCTCAGCCTTAAATCCATCACAAGGTCAAAATAAATGACTCATGATGTGGAGTTCACCATGTCATACATAGTAACGGGTGATTATATCAGCGCTGTGCTTAAAGCCTTTTTCTACTGCTTTTAAAAATCAAAGATTGCTGGATAGAATTAACCACGGTTTGCTGATGCTGTCCTTTATTTCTACCTTTTTTCTAGGTCTCCAGTCTGTTCTAGAATCAGTCAACCTGGAGGTGAAGTTAGATGAAAGTCCAAGGAGCTCTGTTATGCTGACGCCAGTATCTGAGGTTTCTTCTGTGGAGTTGGTTCCCCTCTCCCCTCCTCAGATTTCACCTTTTTCACAGCTCTCAGAGACCAACTCCGACACAATTGCCCCCAAAGTCCCAGAGGCCAATGATGCCACGGGCCAAAGTACTGACTCAGACAGCCATGCAGAAATGCCTAGCAGAAATGGCGAGGTGCAAACAAATGAGGACAAGGACCCTAAGAAGAGCAAGGCTCACCTCCATTGTCCTGTCTGTAAAGTCACAGTCAACTCCATCTCCCAGCTGGAAGCACATAACAGTGGTATAAAGTTTTTATTTTATTTTGGGTATTAGATAAACCTCCAGCATTATTTGAAATTATTTATAACAGACTCTCTCCATCAGGTACAAAGCACAAACTGATGCTAGAAGGTCATAGTGTTCTGCCTCGGCGCCGAGGGAAAGTGCTGGCGGCTCGCGCGGGCTGCAAGAGCAAGCGGCTGGGAAGCAAAGGCAGTGTCGGCGTACCCAGCAAGAACTTTCAGTGTGAAGTGTGTGAGATCTTTGTGAACTCTGAGACTCAGCTTAGTCAGGTAAGGATAAAAAGAATCATTAATTACATTAATAAGGATAAAAATTCATATGTATGGTTGGCCATTTACATGGAACATTAGAAAAGAAAATGGTGGGATTTCTCAGTTTCATACATACATGAATAATTATTTTCATTACAGCTATTTTAATCCAATAAAGGAAAAAATAAATCTGTTTGTGAACCAGACTTATTAGAACTTTTAGCACCGCAAAAAACATCAGAAATCTTTGGCTGTAATTGATCGGAGGCGAAGGACAAAACTATCACTCCAGGACCGCTCTCTCTTGCTGTGCTTCATAAAATGAAAGATGAGGGTGGAAACAGATTTATGACGGCACTTGAAAGTCAGTGTTGCTGTCCTGTAGATTATTGAAAATCACAGAAGTTGTTTGGCAGTCAAATGACAATGAAACAGATAAAATGTTGTATACAATTACCGCACCTTGTAGTGTTTATTTCCTTAACTGAAACCTCTTTCTTTGGCCTGGACGAGAAGTTGACACTTTTTACTGGATTATGGTTGCAGCATTAAATAGTAATCTATTTTTGAAACAAACAATGCTGCTCTAGGAACCTGACAATGCAAAATTTTGAGAATGGCCTCCAAACACCCCCGCAATGTTGCCATGTAAACATGCAAACTGCATTTCCTGTGAAAACTCTAATGGCACGGCCACGCATGTGCATAACTGTTTGGTTTTCATCCTGATAGCCAATCTCAGACAGAATAGCAAAAAACCTTGCTGGACTATGTTGTTAGTATGCAGGTGCGTGGTTTCATATTATACTGTTGATTTTAAAAAGTTACACCACCAACTACTGACCTGATAAGCATTCTATATGAAAAGCATTTATTTTTTGGGGGATCCATGTACATGAAGATTGTTCTGGTAATGTTATCATATGAACACAGAACATTTTAAAATTCAAAGTAAGTCTTTCAAATCACAAATACACATAAAATATCATTGATGAAAAAAGCCAAATATTTAGTTTTGAAAATAAAAGGTTTACCAATATTTCTCTATATTTTCAACCATAATAAATGAATTTAATTAACCTAAGTTGTTTTTTTTTCCGGTGCACTGGCCTGGTAGTTGGAGGTAAGGCTTGACTGAGTGTGATAGGATCCATCAAATGGTGAACTGGTCTAGCCAGGGTGAAGCCAGAAGAAGCTCTGGTGGAGGCCTGCATTGGTCTTGACTTGCAAATTGTTCTTAAGACCTGGATAAAAAGGGCTCCCTCTGAAGTTTCCCTCAGGATTGCTCGAGTTCCGCTCAAGCAAATGATTAGATGTCTGAAACAACTGACAACTTATTCTCAAATTTTAATGCCAGCTGGTTGTCGTGGAGCCAGGTTTATGGTTTATTAAACCTTCATTTAGAAAGGAAAAATGTCTCGATGAAATTAAAAAACTCTCTGACACCACAGGTCAAAGGGGCCACCGGGGAGGAGGCATTAACCATGGCTATAGAGGAAGTCCAATTCAATAAGTAGAATTTTTATTTGGCATACTAAAACATGTGAACACTTATTGGTATGGTAAATTTAGAGTAGAAATAAAAAATTATGCAAAGATTTAGAGTAGAAATAAAGATATGCAAAGAAATAACTTCGTAATAATTTTTGTTGGTGAGGACATTAAAGGATTGAACTACAAAAGACACAAAATATCAACATTATTCATCGTATTTTTCACAAATGATCACCATCGGGGATAAAATGGGGATGGGATAAGCCAGCTAAAACACCTACAGGCAGACGTGCCTGCTGCTGTGCCTAATTTTTAAGATAGCTTCTAATTCATCCACTGAGACCAGCTATCTGAGATTCAGGTCATTTTAGTGATTCCAGGCAGACAGATCAGCATATTTAAATATATATGCAAATTAGACATGTTCCATGCCGGGTTGTTCCCCTTAGATTGAGCATCAGACCAAAACCCTTTCTGCAAGGCTGCATTCTTGATCTTTTATCCTGTTTTTCATTACATAAATCTGATGTGAAATAAGAGAGAAATTATGAAAATGTTGTTTTTCTTGACTAGACTGACTGAAACATTCATTTTAAAAAACCCGATGTCTCAGAAAAAGCTAAAATGTCAACACATTTCATTGAATAACACAAAAACACTTACCTTTTTCTCTGACTGAAATAAGATTGGAAAGCACGGCCTTTGACTAAATACGATAAAATCGAATAAGGACATTTGACTTAGTTTAAAACTAACTGGCAACATGAACATCGCTACTAGAGGTATTCAGAAAAACAGAACAGCCAGCTGCATAAAAAGTAAAAATTAGACACCAGACCTCTATTGTTATAGTTAAAGTGGTTCTCACAAATGTTTAATAGCTGTGATTATATTTTAAATACCTTACTTAATGCAAGAGAGCTTTTAACATCTTATTGAATTCGGATGGCCTCAATCAAAGCAGTAGTTTTGTAAGCTGGCTTTGGCCTCGCTGTGGAGTACATTCAAGCAGCAGATATTCTCCACATTAGACAGATATCATTCGGAACTATAAATACCTGCAAAGCTTCTTAGTGAGCAGGCATTTATTTAATGTTCTGGACTCATTGCCATCGAAACCAAGTCTAGGACATAATTTCTTATGATGTTCATTAAATGCAACATCTGAGTGAAGAGATGTCTTCAAATCGTGTCGGAGTGGAATAAGTAATAGTTACAGCCCCGGGCACCTTTAGCCTTAAATGCATTCCACTGCTCTCATATAAATATCCTCTATCCGAAGAGGACATAAGCGTGTTAATTGTGCAGCCAGAGAGGGACATAGTGCGGCAGCGATTGGAAGTAATGTGATATCATTTCTGAAAACTTCAGTCGTCCTTTACCTGTATCCATTATTAATTCAGCACATCTGAAGTTGCTCCGCTGGTGTACGACAGATGCTTGTTAGCTGTTTGACGATGTTTCTGCTGGTCTCGGCAGCACATGAATAGCAGAAGGCACAAGGATAGGCTGGCTGGAAAACCACCCAAACCCAAATTTACCCCCCACAGCAAGAGTCAGCCAAGCTCCAGCTTAGCGGTAAGTCAGCATAAAGACACAGACAAACACAACAATGTCATGCAAATATGCACTCATGCACACACAGTCAATGAAGACAAACACAGCGTAATTGCTTTTCTCCCAGAGCAGATATGCCTTGACATGGTTTACAAATGCAAAAAATTGGGGTGAATTCAATTTAGCTTGTAAACTCATGCATATTTAAAGCCCAGTTTTAACTTATCTCTGTTGCAGTTAAGTGATTTGACCCAAACCTAGACGGTTAAAAACATACAGATCCCATGACAGTGCATTCAGAGCTTATATGTCCTGGTGCCTGTGAAAGAGGTTAAACACAATGTTGTACTCAGTGAGACCCCTACCCCTGAGACAGGTTTAAAATAGTCCCGCTCTACCCCACTGACCAGCTCTGACTACAGCTGCCTAAATCAGCATTCTAGATTAATCACTTCTCTGCTCCCGTCATATGTACAACTTCCCATTTCTCTTCCTACCTATACTCCTCTTCCCCGTCCTCCATCCTACAGAACGTGAGATGGAGTGGCTATGCAGGCTTGGCTGTGTCTGCAATGAAGAAAGCGTTCAGCCAGTACAATCTCACCACCCTATCCTCGCAGGTCAGTGGCAGGAGAGGCTTAGCCTGGGGTTGGATTGCAGGGGTTGGAGAGATGCAGATGGTTGAACGTTAGGCCTGGCCATGGGCAGCGGACTGAGCAAAATGATGAAGAAATCATTGATTCATTTTCTCTTTTTAGTTTGGATTTGTTGGGGATTTTTTACATGAGGCGATGCTCATTTTACTCACTGGTGCTGATGTCTGTGGAGTTGTGAAATGTTAAGCCAATGCCACTGATTTGAGAATAAATACCAGCAATTTTTCCCATATTTCTACGGCCTATAGATGCATGTCACTCTCCCATCAACCATTTGTTTTTTGATTAAGAGTTACAGGTTCAAGTCTTTCAACTTAATAACTAAGGGAGACACCCACATCGAAGGTCATTTCTGTGAAAAACATCTAATCACAGAGCTTAATTTCTGTTTAAAGTGTCTGTAACAAGATGCAAGACCTAAACATTTCACTTTTTAAAAAAGAAGATAAAAAAATATTTTGCTTAATTATATTCCTTGTAGACTAATTTTCCATTTTTATTAATCAAGCAGCTGGTTTTCTTGGATTTGTGCCTCCAACTGGCTTCTTAGCTCTAGTAATGGCTGCTGATTTATTTTAGCATTTAAAATCATCACAGGTAGGATTATATATATATATATATATATATATATATATATATATAAATATATATATTCACCACTGTATTTGTATTTATCTACAGGTATCTGTATTTCTCATTTTACTTGTTCTCCATTTATTTTATATAACACATCCGACCTTCCTACTCTTTACATTTTCTTTGGGAAAAAATAAAATAGGCTAATTACTTTATATTATTTTCATTCTGCACCATGCATGGTGCGAAACAAGCAACAAACTTGTCAACTAGCTGTGATGTCAGTGTTTTTTCTACCCGCACCTTTTTCTGTACATGTGTTATATTAAATGGTCATTCATGCTGAATACATTCTTATCCTGTAAATAGCAAAAAAATATTGAATTAATATTTGATTAATATGATATAAGAATCAAAAAAATGAACTGCAAATGGAAATACTCTTCCAAATTTTCTTTTCTTCTATATTCTTCGGCCATTTTTTACTTTTATACAAATATTTTATTTTATTTTATTTTATTCATGGCCCGTACATTTCCACTTTTACTTTAGTAAAGAAGTTGAATTAATGCTTACCAGAGTCTACTAGAATGAGTACACTTATATCTCCTCTGAAAGGTCATGGACAGCATCTAAAGAACTATTTTAAATGGGAAGAAAGAATAGTGTAAAATACTGATCTCCTTTCTTCACCACTCTATGGATGGACAGTATCTCCCTCTGTTGATCTTTTGGACAGTTTGTGGAATTTGATGAAAAATTAACAAGTGTTTTAATTGTTAGCAAGAATATGCATTATCTGCTGCTTGATATTCCTCTCAGACCTACATTTTGTTTGTTAATAGCTTTATATCAGGGAGTCTTTTGCATGAAGAACTTACAGCCTGTAGGCATGAAAAAAACAATTTATGGAGAGGATGTCCAGTTTGGATACACAATAGTTGCACTGAATTCAAATGGAAGCCCTGAGACACAGCAAGTAGAATATTCATATAAACTTTGCAGTAAACACTCCTCTCAGCTCTATATTCTATATGTTCCAAATATTTGTTTTTTATAATAACACATTGCTAAGTAATCAGCAAGGAGGTATTGTGGGTGTAATTTAAGAGTTGTCAGCAGATCTGTTGGAATAAATATTTTTGCACCATTACATGTAACCTTCCAGCTGATGTTCTCTTTGAGGGAGCTAAATGTGTATTTTTTTTTTTTACTTAATCCAACTTTCAAGTGTGCAGTAAGTAATGATAAGAAACTGCATTATGGTTTTAAACCTAAGTTGGATACAACCATCCTAGAAAATGTCTTCTGACCTTATGTCCATGCATCGGTATCACTGCCAGGGAGTAAAGCATTTAACCGAGGTTAAAATAATGCTTGCCTAAATCTTTTTTCCATTTGAAGTAAATGCCTGCCTGTTGACCCTCGCCCTGATTGAACGAGGTTGAAGTGCTTCTATTCTGCTATCCAAACATTGAACTATTAGTTAGTTAGAATGGTTAGATGATGCGACATGCCTTCATTGTATGATGTTCAGTATGGAGCAATGTATCAGAATGCATTCCTCTGTGTGTGCAACTGTGTGGGCAAACATATTTGCCGGGGACAGGTGCGCTACCCTCACTGTGTTCTTTTCTCACCTCTCTTGGCCCCCCCTCCTGTCTTCACCAGACCAAGCTGGCCTTGCAAAAGCAGCTGACCAAGAGCTTGACAGCTGGCTTCCTGCCCAGCCCCCTCACCACACCAACTCTGTGCACACTGGCAACCAACCCACTGGCCCTTCGCCACCCAGTGGGTACCACCACCTTTATCCAGACCCCTTTCCTGGGCCCTGCACTGTTTCGGCCTGCACCGGGGCCACTGCGGGCCTCACACACGCCCATCATCTTCTCTCCCTACTAAAGATATGACCTACTTTCCATTTGACCTTAACCCTTGTCCCTTTACCTAACCACAGACCCTCCCTCGCTGTGACCCACATGACAAAGGTCACACGCAAACTATGCAGCCCGCCTAACTTAGGATGGAAAGAGTGCACAAGTCCTCGCGATCAGTAGGCCATCAGGCCTGAGAGCTGTTGAAGGTCAAGATCCCTCATCATGCCTTCTTCTGCTCCTCTCATTATGACCTCAGGAGGAGGACAGGCCTCCAGACAGTGACTGGTGCACTGAGGCCGCTTTTATAGCCATTTCGTGGGTCAATGTGGTTTGTATTATGGATATTATTGTGTAATTTATTAGAGAACAAATGTAGAGATGTCTAGATGTATGTTTAGTGTGGTTGCCACAAAATAAGGTCCCTTTACTTGATGCTCTTTTCAAGCGTTTTTAACTTATTGGTTCAGGGGTTTCTTGAATGGTGGGAAGTTTGTACTTCTTAAAAGCAGCTGAACCCCAGTCCTCCCTTATGTGGTCATTAATCAGTGTTTTCAGCTATAACGTTGAGGATAACAAGAGAGGTTTTTTTTGTCTTAGATCTAGTCCTCTTAAAGCAACTCGCTGGACAGCTATTTCGTATCATCTTAAAACATTTCAAGGACAAATGTGAGTCATTGTTTGCAACAGTTTCCTCAAATCCTTAGCTCCTTTAATAATAAACTTCCTCTTCTCTTTCTTCCCGAGTCACAGCCACAGTCAGGGCCCTCTAGATTTATCGCCTTTGCTGTACCCCCATCATAAGCACTCATTACGGTTTTTGCTCCATTGCATCATTCATGCAAATGCAGATTGAACATGGTGTTCTCCCAAAGCTAATGGCAATAATTTTGGCTGCAATGATTGACTTGCATTGCAAAATGACCGTAATCCTCTTCTCTACCTGCGTCCTCCTTCACCCCGCTGTCATCACATCACCGTTGCTCCTGAGTTTGGTGGTGTAATCTCAGCATGAGATGATGTTGATGAGTAGCGAGGGAGCCTCACCTCCACCTCAGCCACCACCTCTCACTTCGATCTCCCAAACACACGCGCGCACACATACTGTCTAGCACAAACACGGTGGATAACTTGAAGACTTGATGGGATTTTAGAGCTCGATGAGAAGTTTGAATGACAGTAGGTGTGCTTGATTGGCATCCTGTTACAGTGTTTGCATATAGCGTGGGAGGGAACAAAGCACAGTGCCATGGCAACCACATTAAAAGCACCTTAATACTGATTGACTTACAAAAGCAATGAAATTTGTGTAGGCATTCACCTTTTTTTGCTCCAGGTCTTTTTTTATGTCAATTTCAATGACAGGTTAGCTTGGAAAAAATGGAAGGAAAAAAAAACAATCAGGTGAGAATGATCATTTTATGGTATACCCATAAATACGACAGGTCCCACATTTAAAGCAATACATTCAGTATGTTTATGTTAATAATGTGTTATCAGTGTGTCTATGGCTTTATCTATTCTATAATGTATACATATGTAACAATGTATTATGTATTCCAACACAGCCAAGGGCCAACTCTGAGAGGTCAGCGAAGAGTCCCTAGAAATGTGTTGTTGTCCTGACATTCCTGTCCTTGACGCATGATGCTCATGGTCAGTATCCACATGTTGTGACTCGGGGATGTGCCGTTTCCATTTATAGCTGCTCTCGTGCCGCAGGAAAGAGTGATTCTGGGCCACATGAGATTGCTGTTTCACTTTTCAGTGAAGCAGGAGAGATTTTTTATGGCTTACACTGAGCAAAACAATGTTACGTCAGAGACCCTTGTTCGGAATATGTGTCACAACTGCAAAATTAACTGTAATATTGTTGTTCCACTCCCGCCCCACAACCTGGATCTCTACTGACACTCAACCTGTCCTCTGCCAAAATGGACTGTTCACAATGTCACATATGACTCAGAGTGTACACATTTCTTCATCTTCAACCAAATCATGTTTTTTTCAATAACAGTAATGGAGTAACTCCTATGCATCTCTCATTGTGCAATATGTATAGTTGTCTGTGATGCAGCAGTGCCATCTGTCGTGAAAACCTTGTAGGTGCCAACCAGTACTAGTCCCACAAACCCCTCGATCCTATTTACATTTCTGTTTCAGGACCCCTGGATCTTTTTGGTAAGGGAAGCCACAGGGTAACCCCGCCATAATACTGATGTGATTTTCACCCAGTCGCATTACTCAGTGAACCAGCCAGCCTTTAATCTGTTTTTTTTTTATCGCTCAGTTGGAATGATGATCTAAAAAAAACTTTATCAAAATAAAGAATCTAGAGAAGACAAATTATATCTAGAAATCATAGATTAGCTATAGAGAACTTATCAGAGTTGTTATCTGTATCATAATGAAGCGTTATCATAGAAGAGAGTAGGTTATGTTATTGTAGGTTCTGTGCAGCATACAGAGACAGGAAATATGCTTTCTTTTCTTTCTTTTCCTTTCTTTTGTTTATTTACTTGGTTTCACCAACATGTTTTTTTTTTAAGTACAAGATGAAATATTTAATACAAACTATTTTTGGGTGAACTTTTTTTTCTCCTTGTTGACAGTGACTGAATTCATTATATAATTCAAGGCCTTTTTTAGACGGTTTCCTTAAAGTCACATTAGACAGGCCTTCTCAGGGGTGAAAGGTTGAGCAAATGCTAACCCATTCAGGGTATCCCTCCATAGCTCTAGAGAGCAGGAAATACTGTACACATGGATGGATTGACAAAATAAAAGACCTACAGTGCTGTACCATAGAGAGAGCAAGTGATGGATTTTGAAAAATAAAGCTTTTAGAACTTGAAAATTCTTTGAGTGCTTATGCAAATTAGTGTGTGGTGTGTTTGTGTGTGGGTGTGTGTATGTGTGCTTTCCTAAATCATGGGTAAAAGCAGAAAACAGCAACAGCCCGGAAGGCATTATAAATCTGATTGATATTTGAGCAAGAACAAAATGTGTGGGGGTGTGCAAAGAAAAAAGGAAGATGATTGCTAATGAATAAACAGTGAAAAACAAGTTCGCTCATATTTGCTCATATTCAAAGGGAAGCCATCAGATCCGCCGCACTTACCAATGCCTGTTTATGGCCGGACATGATGACCTTGCAAAGCTCTGGCCGCTGTATTGATCCATTATGTTATCTGACTGCTCTCCAAGGAGATGTAGTGACACCCTTATCTCCACCTCTCCTGTGGTGGTGATAATGCAGCAACCCCAACTTTGAATACATTTGTTTTTCCAATGCATGCGGCAAATTATTTGAAAAATAATAAGTTAAATTATTTACTTAAAAATAATTAATATTTATTATATGTTTCATGACTAATTTAATGATGTATCGCTATTGGAATTATTAATACTCAGTATCCAATACAATCATTTACAGTAATCAGGTAAGTAATATACTGGTAATGATGTTGTTTATATTAAGTAATTCAGTCCTTGACTTTGTTCAACAAATGCATCTTTTGAGGTATGTTTCAGTTTTCATTGCATATCGCACAGTAAAAGTCATATTAGAGCTGCAGTGACATTACATAAAATGACAGTAAATAACATATATTTCAAAATATATTTATACTCTGAAACCAACATTACGAAGCACTCTCCATATTTTGCGCGGTATGTTTTTGCTGAATAATTAAAGTTTTTTACTATTTATTTAAATGTAAAAGTCAGTAAAATAACTGCTTACTAATGATTGGCAATTGCTTCCTTGTGAAAAGTTATTTTCCCATTAATTTCACAAAAACATAATTTATTCTGAGTAATTCAGTATTTTGTGTCCTCAACAGACTATGGTAGTTATACATAGCTTTATATTGATTTAAGGTGATTTATCTGCAATGGTGATACGCCATTTTCAATTTTATGGTCGTTCAATAATGCCACCTGGTTTTTTTACTGTCATTTCTATTTTTTTAATTACATTGTAATATAATTTCCCTCTAAAGAAGAAAAATCTTGTCTTCTAATCATTTCTAGAAAGTAATTAACTTGGGGAGCTCAGATGTCTTATGTAAATATATGGGTTTAATAAAGACGGATCTGTTACAACACAAAAGATCCCGCAAAGCTCATGTGGGAGTGTCATTCCAGAATCATGTCGTTCATATCCAGCAGGATCATTAGATGCTTAAAATGTCAGCCAATCTTCCAGGTCAGGCTATCTCTGTCCTTCAGACAGGACAATGGCCACACCATTCCCAAGACATAACATAATGAAGGATGTCAGAAACAGGTGGCGCCAACGTAGTATTTTCTTTTCCCTAACACCCTCCATAGTCAATACATGAAAATTTAACTGCAATTAGTGCATTCCTCCTGCCTATGTATGGTTTTTACGATTTTAACCTTTATTACATGAGATTACTCAATTACTTTATTTTGGTTAATCCATACTGACAGTATAATTATGTATAGTTTTAATTATTGTAAGGAGACACTAATCCAATCTGTTGTATTTTTCTCCTCGCAGTCAAGCTCAGTTCATTGTATTTGAATGAATTTATTACATATGTAACCTGGCAAAATTAAGCCAGCTCACAAAAACGTGTTCAACAAATAATGTGTGATCCTTCCTCGACTTTCCACCTCGTTCATTCACATTTATACATAAATATACTTGTATTGTAACTGTGGGGTGTAATGAATCAATATTTATATATTTTACATTTTAATATAGGACATGCCTTTTTTTTCCGTCAAACTCGTTCTTATATACAGGCAGAATGTACAAAGAATGAGTAGATAACTAAGATCCAGTTCTTGCAAGGCTCAGAATGCCTTAAGCTTCTAATATTGCACATTAAATCATCCTTTCAGGACAAATGATGACTCAGAGGCTCATGCGGAGCATGCGTGACAACTTCTGACACAAACTCATAACTCAACTGCAGCTGATAGTTTTAGTCCAAAGGAAAAAAATAATTAATAACTCGGAGAATAAATGTGGCACTCCATTAAGACCAATGATTCTCAAATGTGGGCACACGTATCCCTAGGGATGCATCAGGGTACTGAAGGGGGTATGAAAAAATTATTTTTAAAAATATTCGTCATGCATGATTCCTAAAATAATTTTACTACAATTAATTTAATTAAAGAACATTAAACTGTAAATCCAACTATGCAGATTTTATATTCAATATTCCCATTTCAAATGTACAGAAGAGGATTAGGGCCATGTTCATTTTTGTATTTGTAAATGGTGATATAAATCAGATTTCTGATCATAAAGTCACTTAAGTTCACTATTTTTTTTTTAAATTTTAGTTTAAGTTAACATTCTGAGAATAAAGTCTATAGTATATAATAATGTTTTTTTTTTCATACAATGCCTTTCACAACTTAACATCAGTCTCTTCATCAGAGGAAGAAGTCGAAAAATTTAAAATAACATCAATATGTACTGTCTTGGGAAAAATTTGGCATATAATTACTATAGCAGTTTGAGAGAAAAAACATCAACACTTTTCGGTCATTAAAAGGAACATTGAATTGGAATGAGATGGTGTGTTATCGAACCCTGTGGGGCAAACTAATGAGATTGAAATATCATTTCATAGGTGTTCCACTTGAGGTTTTCTCATTATGTTGCATTAACCTCTCCTGTCAACATGCCTTTATGGAACAAGCAGATCATTTCCTGTGCAGATACATGCCTGACCTTTTCTACCTGGAGCTGATTTCACTACGACACCCAAACTGGAATATAGGAATAGTAATAGGATGAAGTAATCTGTGCTGGAGGAATTCCACCTGAGCACAAAACTGTTCCAGTTTTATGGGAAAGAACTGATTTTTATGGTGTCAATTTGGGGTCATCAGAATCAATTGTACACCAGCTTTAATGGATAGCATGAATATTTAACTTTGTTCCATATTTGAATTGTGTTTACATAATTAAAGACAGACAGAGAAAGAAACTTTTAGAGTGTCTTCAAAACCAAAGTTTACAAATCAGACTGCAATGAAACTGATCAGTAAGACAGCCACACAATCCACCACAACAATCTGCTGTCTCTTCTTGAACGATGTGCAGTGACACATTGTTCTGTAACCATGGGCAGAATAAGCCATTAAAGAAAATGGATGGATGGTTAATTTGGAAATGCATTTTTCATTAAATTCTTTATGAATTACCATATTTTTGATGGTCCCTAGTATATAAGCAGGCGATTCAATGTCTGTCTCAATTACTATCAAGAAAACAAACATTTATTACTAATATTATAAGCAACAATTTATCCTTAAAGATTGGTGAATCTACAGATTAGTTACACTCAAGTGAAAAGACCCCAGAATTACTGGATTGTACAGAGTACTTTTTCACTCATAGTAATTCATTATTTTGAGATAGCGGACTCTTATTTCCAAGCAATGGCAGAAATTGCTTTTGTTCGATTACATTCTTCTACTGGAGGTTTAGCGACATCTACTGGCCAGGAAATATAACACTTCACTGACCAAGAATCAGTGATTGAGGTTGGGTTTATTCTTCCTTTTTTTAATTTGATGTGCTTTTCTCCATATTAAATTACTACTCTTACTTTCTTTTTGAGAAGGCTAAAGAGACAATTCAACATATCCTTCTTAGTTATGCCACAACAGGACCTATGCAGTGGCTGGAAAATAAAAGGACAACAACATCCATTATGAAATGAATGGATAAGGATTAAGGATAAATGTGAGGAGTTCATTTGAAGAAATCAGTCATATTTACAGAGCTGTTCTCTATGAATGAAGCCAATTTACTTCAGCTCCAAATAAAAGTGCAAACGTAATTTCAACAATTAATCACCTCTAGAATGATAAAACATACTACAGGGCAAATTTCCCTAGAAATACATCTTGTAGTTTTTACTAAATCTTGCAGCAAACCAACATACAAATAATCTTATGGGGTTGAAAACATAATCTCCTTGTTGGGTTAACAAAAAAATTCGCTAAAATAAATCACGTAAACATGTTATGGATTTAGCACTTTGAGATTTAATCCAAATGTAAAGTGCGTTATAAATCAAATGTATTATTATCATTATTATTATTTTGCCTAAAACTTGATATTCACACAAGAGTGTGAAAATGATAGTGACGATAAATAGTCTTTAAAAACTCATGGCAATATAAAAAGTATGTGCCCTTTTCAGTTAAATTTGAAGTTTGCATCTTTAGACTTATGTTGCTGAATAAAGAGTTCAATGTTCGGCTTATGCATACTTCAGAAATTTATTTTACAACACAGGAAAAATGATAGCAGCCTCAACTACGCCAGTAACAGTAACCAATTACATGAAGTGTGATGTTTAGCAATATTGAACTAAGCCGAATGCTCTATGTCTGTATGCAGCACAACCAGAAGAACGCAACACCTGAGCTAGCAAAAATCCCTTTTCATTGAAACAGTTTTTATCTAAGATCAAACATCTAAAGCCTGTACAGAAGGCAATCAGTGGTGAGGAATGTCAATAATTTCATCTGAAACATCAAACTGGGAATGTCAGCCAAATGCATGTATACTGTAACAGATTATACAGATTTTTGCAAACATCACAGGAGCTGTACAACACCAAGAACATATTAATAAAATCCCTTCACCTTTCAAATGTTTATACAATGCGTGTAATTCACCATTTGTGTAATATAGTAAACGTGAAATAAATGAGTGTTTCCATTCCTGATTCAGTCTGTGCATACACGTAGTTCACATGTCAACAAAATAGTAGCCAGTTAGTCTGCACTGACCAAGTCCTGATTTGTCTACACAGTAAGTGCCACAAGTCTGATATTTTAAAACTGGCTTGTGTGGTACATTTTAAATTCAGTGTATGCTGTACACAGTATTCAAAATGTTGATTGTCTGCAGCTAAAAATCTACATTATGAAGGTCTAAATGTAATCGCTGATGACAAGGGTGGTAATTGTAAAGGATGTCGATGAATGGTTTGGCCATGATCAAATAATTGGAATGACAGTAACCAATTTCAGTCTTCATCTTTTCTGATATGGTATGGGAATCAGCTAATAAAGAGTCCACAAAAGCATCAAGTATGGATGTAAGAGCAACACCAACGGCGCTCTCTGTATATGAATATCCATACAATAGCCTGCCGTCTTCCCTCAGCTTGCTTCAGCAATCCTTCATAATTCAAAATTGCTCATTAGCGACCATAACCTCCCTTTAACACAGATCTCTTTCTCCTCCATCTTGAACATGACTTCAATGTCTGTTTATTCAGCTGTCTGTAGACCCACTCCCCTTATTCTTATTGCGACTGAGAGGGAAAGTGGACTTGCTCTGTGGTTGTGTCATTTTGCTGGCCAGGTACACAAAGGGTTCGATCAGCGTGCGCCGATCCACTACTGACACCTCCCACAGACGCACCTTCTCATTCTTTGCCCAGTTCTGAGCAATGTTCGAGTCAACTCTCCTCTCTTCCTGCTTGTCCAGTTTGTTACCAAGCACAACAATGGTCACCTGTGGATCAGCATTATCAGGTTAGGCCAACATTGGTGAAAGAAAAGAATATTCTAAAAAATATCTTAAAATGAATTTTTTGGTCAAACAGGTTTGAAACTGAAAACTGTTTTGGATCTAGATCGGTTAAATAATTACCTCCTTCTTGTCTCTGTGACGGTCAATATCTTTCTTGAGGGCCTCCATCCGCTTAAAGGACTCTTTGCTGTCAATGCTGTATACAAGTACAAAACCATCTGCAAATGTGAAGTAATGTCGAGGAAATTCCATCCCATCCCGGAGGCCGCGGGTGTCATAGAAGCGGACCTGCTCACGAGTCCCACGGTCAGTTTCTATGGAGCCGATGTAGATATCCTCCAGAGTCTCCATGGGTTCTGAACCTAGCAGTGAACAAACAAAAACAGGAACATATGGTGTGATATAGCATGAGTAGCCTTTTTACATTTACTTTCTGTACTAAATATTGTATAACGTTGTAAGACAGGATGTCGGGAGAAAATACATATGCAATACACACCAGATCTGGAGCCCTGCAAAAATCCCTTATTATTCTCATCAACACTATCAGTCGAAAGTTTGGACACTGTTACTTATTTAAGTGAAAAGGAGGGTGTATCCAAACTTTTGACAGTTACTAAAGATATACACCGATCAGCCATTTATAACATCTGACTAAGGAGTTAGAAAAGCACTGATTATATTGAAACTGAAAATTTTGTCCTCAAAATGAAAGGGTCTGAGCAACTCTGAAACGGGCTAAACTGTGATGACTAGACAACTGGGTCTACAAATTCATAAACACAACCTCTTTCTCTAACATAATAAATCTGTTCAAGTGACACATATGTCTACAGGGTCTGGAGTTACAAGATGACTGGTGCTGAATATCTGAAATGTAATAATATTCACTTTATGTATAAAAATACCTTTCATTTGTAATGCTGATGTTTAATGCCCCGCGTTTTATTTAATTCATATTATCGCAGTTTTCAGATCACCTTACACTTATTAGCTTTAACATTATATACACCTGCCTTATGTTGTTTAGGTTCCCTTATGCTGCAAGAAAAGCTCCGATCCATCAAGGCATGGTCCTTGGCACCAAGAAATCTGATTTTTTTATGTCCTATAGGTTGTGGGGTGTGGCCTTTATGGATTACATATATGTGCTGTGTTACTAAAACCATTTCGGAACCATTTCTTGCAATGTGGTGGGGAGCCCAGTGCCATTGAAAGATGCCACTATCGGTAAAGAATACTATTTCCTTAAAGTGGTGTACTATGCCTTCAACAATGTTCGGGTAGGAGCCACATGTCAAATTAATATCCACATGAATGGCATGACCCAAAGCGCCCAGCTTTCCTTCTTCACAACCATCTGCCATCTGATCCCCAGTTAGGAAAAAATGTTCACTTGCTGCCTACTATATCCCAGCCACTGACAGGTGCCGACAACTAAATATGAACATATATCCATGTAACAGTATTATCACATGTCAAAAGGTATACCTGCAACGTGATTGGCATATAGCAGTTGCTCCAATACAGCCGTTTTGCCAACGGCAGCCTGGCCACACACGACCACTTTACAGCTTTTGCCCATGACTCCCTCTCGGGTCAGCAAATCTGTTTTAGGAGAAGTTACACAAATAAAGACCTATTAACCCAGACAACGTTCCTTAACTACCTTCCAGCAACAGTTCATAAAATCGATGTATTCTTTTAAACAGCTTTTACGTAAAACATTTTTTTATATAAATAGACGAAGTGCAAAGATAGTACAAAGCAAAACGCTTGGAATACATATATATGAGGGTAAGATTGGTTCTATTAGTAAGTGTCTACAGGCTAAGCTAAGTATTAGCTTACTATTAGTATTCGATAGGGAAAATGGCTAACAAATAATACCAAATTATAGATGCTATCTGAAACTAACTAACACATCTTCAAAATACACACTCTGACATTAGCTACCTGTCGGCAGTTAGGATTTAGCAATAGAATAGTGTACACTTCCTCGCAAACAGCTTTGCCTTCCTCCTGACCAACTACTTCCTGTTTACAGTCTGCGTCACTACCGCAATTTGTGGCCCCGCCCCTCCTCATTGACGGCAAAATGGCGACAGAGATAGGCGATATGGACCATGACATGGAACTGCTTTCTGACGAGGAATTAGAAAGGTAATGAAAATAACACTCATATGTCACTGGCTGAAAACTGCAACGATGTTACATATTGAAAATAACATGACACTCAAATATCAGTGTCATATTATTTATCTGGTCGGAGTATGAAAGCTAACAAGAGCGTGCTCTGGCTAACTGTTTAGCTATTGCAAACATTGGATTTACCGGGGCTGTCCTCAACTCAGCTGTGTTCTGTGGTATTTTTGGGTTTCAATGATACACGCTGTAATATTAATAAACGTCCCGTTACCTGCTGAGTATAAAAGTTGACCATGGAACAGTGCTTTCATATTAATATACTGCCAAAAGTTAACCCAGCTAACGTTCGAACACCACTGTGGTCGTGATGTAAAAATTAATGCTTCCAAAAAAAGTAATGGCGGTGGCCCACAGTAGGGTGTCATATGTTCCTGACTCTGCCTCACAAAATAGCTGCTCGTTTGATTGGACTAGACTCGTCTGCCCTGCTGGATTGGCACTATGTTTAGCTAACTCAGGTCAGCAAGCTCTCTGCTGCACACTGTCATTCACGAGCATGGGCGTGCTGTCTTGACACGTCATTATGAATTTAATATCAGACTTTAATATAGTAGTATATAGTTAATACAGACTTCAGGGCCATTTTCTTTCTCTGACCCACAAAGAGAGATGCTTTTAGAACTAGCAGGTTGATAAGATCCGTTTCAGTTTCGTTTCTTAGCAATTTCCATTAGTCTTTTCCGTTTTCTAACTTATATTTAAAGCTGTATGAAAGTTGCTGTATAAAGTTTGTTTGATTAATTTTACACAGGGAAGCAGAGGGCTTCAAAGAGCAAGGCAATGCCTTTTATATCAAGAAGGATTATGCTGAAGCATTCAATTACTACACAAAGGCCATAGGTAAATATCGGTGTAATGTTCGGTGTTTGGGATTTTTATTGGAAATAAAAGTTCTTCAGAAGATTACAATTTTTTTTTCTTTTCTTTTTGCAGACATGTGTCCAAACAATGCAAGTTACTATGGAAACCGGGCAGCCACTCTAATGATGCTATATCGGTACAGAGAGGCATTAGAAGATTCCCAGAAAGCAGTACGACTAGATCACTCATTCATGAAGGCAAGATGCAGGGGAAAAAACACTGCTCTCTGTAAAAAGAAATGCCTATTTCTGTTACGTGTCAGACGTATTCTTTTCCAATTGTTGCTTTGGTTTGCTGCAAACACAACCCATGATTTTCTACATGATCACCTACATTTTTCATATTTCTGCTCACAATATCAAGATAACTTTCATGAATCTGTTTAGTTTAGCATTGTGATTATAGCAAGAGCAATATTTTTTTTTTAACCAATGAGTAAAATTTACATGTAATTTGGTATTAAGGACTATTCTCCAACTTCAATTAGTTATATAGCAAACATGTAAATGGTAATTAATTGATAACTATTACAAAGAACACCAATTTTCTAATGCACAACCTTTATTTTATTTTCTATTATGCGGGTTCTATAAAACTGACAAACCAGCTCTTCAAATAAGAAAAACCGTTTCACAACATTTACTCGGGAGCTTGAACTTAAAATTAAGATGAAATATTGCAGAGTTATGTAACCTTTCATCTTGTAGGAACACTATTTTCAAGACAATCTCTTTTCTGTCTATCCCTATATTAAATTAGCGAATCATCAGCAGTTGTTTCAGGGTTTCTACTATCAGGATTATTCAGAATGGATAAAAAGTTGTTATGGGTGTCGGGTAGATAAATAGATAAAAAATAAATATTGTTCATTCCTTTAAAGTTTTGTTGCATAACCCAGAAGTACATTCAAGCCAGTTATGGTAGTTTTTATTACACAGTGCCCATCTGATATCTGCCAGGTTGGGAATTGAGAGAAATTATCACTTCAGCTTGTTCACTCTATATCTTTTACCCTCAGGGCCATTTGCGAGAGGGGAAGTGCCATCTCTCTCTTGGCAATGCTATGGCAGCCAGCCGCTCTTTCAAGAGGGTTCTGGAGCTGGAGCCTGACAACAGCCAGGCAAAACAGGAGGTGGGTCACCCTCAGTTTGACAGGGAATGAAATCAGACCTCGGATATGACTTTGCACGTGGCGTTGGCCCAAGCACGAAATGAAGTAAATGAGCCAGATGCTTTCTATTTTAAGCAGAGATCAACTACAGTAACTGTTATAACTGAGAAAGCCATGAGGTAAGTTTTAGGATAGTGTCACTTAGCAGTGCGTTTTGCATTAAACTGTTTTCACAAGCACTATGCAAAGTATACAAATCAGTGCTGTCTGTAAAGAGATTAACTCGCTCTAACAAATTGTCACTGACTGTGACTAATTTCTTTATCAGCTGAAAAATTCAGAATCCATCCTTGAATACGAGAGAATGGCAGAGATTGGATTTGATAAGAGAGACTTCAGAATGGTAAGTCTCGGTAGACAAAATGTTGCCATTTGTGTGGTGTATCGCCTTAAAGCTCTGATTGTGTTTCTAGGTTGTTTTTTGCATGGACCGTGCCTTGGAGTCTGCTTCAGCCTGTCATAGGTTCAAGATACTGAAAGCAGAGTGTTTAGCCCTGCTGGGACGCTACCCGGAGGCTCAGTCTGTTGCTAAGTAAGGCAAACTGGTGTAAACATTAAATTTACATTTCCTGCTAATTCTTTATTTTATTCATGGAAATGTGTTTTTAAAATTGATTAACTTGTGGCAATCTTATGTAGAGCCTATCTGGAAAACTTTACTTAGAATCTAACAACAATAATAAGCAGTTGTGTCTTTTCATATTTTAATTTAATACAAATCTTTATTTTTTGCGGTTTCCATGGAAAAATGTATTAGTATATACACAACTCTAGACTGACGAGATGAATGGAGGATACAGTAAGTTTAGATTTTAATTTATTAAGCTTATTCATGTCAGGGACCATGCACAAATGCTTTGTCTCAACAAAAAAAAAGATCCTTTCCACTAGATTTATCCACGAGCTGATTTCTATCTTTAGTCCCAAGGTCATGCCATATAATGATGCAGTTGTTGTACAATTTTTTGCAGGGGTGGAGGATAAAATCACCCTAAGATGACTCTTCATAAATATTATTATTAGACTTTGTTACAAAGAGTAAGCAAAGTAAGACACAGGGGTGTGCATGCGCCATTCGATGGGATAAGAAATTAAAACGGCTCTCATACCGGTAGAATAAATAAATAAATTAGTTATCGTTTATCCAGAGCAGTAGGAAAAGGTTATTCAATATCTTAAAATTAGAAATACTAAATGTTCTTCTGATTAAAGTCAGGTTATTCAATGTAGATATGACTGCACCGGGCTTATTTGATTGTCTTGAGTGGAAATATCCTTGATGAATATAAGGTCAGATTACTACAATCCAATGACTGTACCACCTGATGTTTTTAAAACCTGGGTGTGAAACTTTCATGTGTTTCTGAACAGTATTTTCTTTGGCACATGAGTCTAAGAAGTTTTAGATGGATACTACTCACAATTCCAGTTCTATGAACAGTCAAACATACAGTACTGATCATTCTGCGTAAGCAAATTTGATTTCTCTGGTGTTTCTTTGAATTTTGTGAAACTTTCTCTTTTTTCAGAGCTAAGATAAAAGTGATCAGAATGATATTGTCTTGGTACGGTGGTATTGATACTTAGGTTGAGCATAACTGGCAAACTCCCCACTCTAGCTTCCCAAAACTTTCAGCAGAAATTCACCATGATAAGTCATGGTGCATGTGAGCTCCTGGAAAAATCATTTGTAAGTTGACTCTATAGGATGATAAACTTCTGCATAGCATATATACTAATCAATACACACTGCTCTGAGCTGAAATGAACGGTGGATATTTAATATACTGATGCCCTTGTTATGCAATTTTTCATTTATTTATTTCAGGGCTGTCAAAGGAATACATCGCCTCTACTACATCTACCTCTATGTCCATAGTTGCATGCATGTTTCATGTTAATATCAATATTTCTTCCTTCTCAGTGATATTCTGCGAATTGACTCAACTAATGGAGATGCGCTCTACGTGCGAGGTCTTTGTCTCTATTACGAGGACTGCATTGATAAAGCTGTCCAGTTCTTTGTCCAAGCCCTACGTATGGCTCCTGACCACGACAAAGCTCGGCTCGCATGCAGAGTGAGTAACTCAGCAAATAAGAATTTTATGAATCAAGTACACTTTTCTTTTTATGTATTACGATTAAAAACGGCCATTACTTTTCTCTAATTGGGAGTAGTTTCCCATATTTCCTACATTTTAAGGTTGTGTTTTTTATTGCCTTCCCAGAATGCCAAAGCACTAAAAGCCAAGAAGGAGGATGGTAACAAGGCGTTCAAGGAGGGAAACTTTGAGGCAGCCTATGAGTTGTACTCTGCGGCACTAACAATAGACCCAAACAACATCAAGACTAATGCCAAGCTGTACTGTAATAGGGCCACGGTCGGGTCGAAGGTGAGGAACGCGCACAAGAGAGATGATATGAGGACAAGCAGATAAAATGAACAAACAAACCATAAACTATGGATTTTACATGATTATTTTCTGTATACAGTGCATCAGGAAAGTATTTACAACGCTTCACTTTTTCCAAATTTTGTTATGTTACAGCATTATTCCTCAAAATTCTACACACAATACCCCATAATGGCAAAGCGAAAAAAGTTTGTTTAAAATTTCTCAAATCTATTAAAAATAAAGGACGAAAATATAACATGAACATGTACTGTGAAGCATTCACAGCCTTTGCATGACACTCAAAATTAAGCTCAGGTGCATCTTGTTTCCACTGATACTCCTTGAGATGTTATTACAACTTGATTGGAGTCCACCTGTGGTAATTTTATTTGATTGGACACAATTTGGAAAGGCACACATCTGTCTATATAAGGGCCTACATTTGACAGACAGTGTTGTCAGCGCAAACCAAGACAGGAAGTCCAAGGAATTGTCTGTAGACCTCCAAGTCAGGATTCTCTCGAGGCACAGATCTGGGGAAGGGTACATAAAAATGTCTGCAACATTGAAGGTCCCAATGAGCCCAATTGCCTCCATCATCCGTAAATGGAAGAAGTTTGGAACCCCCAGGACTATTGCTAGAGCTGGCCGCCCGGCCAAACTAAGCGATCGGGGGAGAAGGGCCTACGTCATGGAGGTGATCAAGAACCCGATGGTCACTCTGACAGAGCTCCAGCGTTTCTCAGTGGAGAGAGAACCATCCAGAAGGACAACCATCTCTGCAGCACTACACCAATCAGGCCTGTATATTAGAGTTGACAGACGGAAGCCACTTCTCAGTAAAAGGCACAAGACAGCTCGCCTGGAGTTTGCCAAAAGGCAACTGAAGGACTCTCAGACCATGATAAAACAAAATTCTCTGGTCTGATGAAACAAAGATTCAACTCTTTGGCCTGAATGCCAAGCGTCATGTCTGGAGGAAACCGGGCACCGCACTGCTGATCTCCTGGCCAATACCATCCCTACAGTGAAGCCTGGTGGTGGCAGCATCATGCTGTGAGGATGTTTTTCAGCCCCAGGAACTGGGACACTAGTCAGGATCGAGGGGAAAGATGAATGCAGCAATGTACAGAGACATCCTTGATGAAAACCTGGTCCAGAGTGCTCTGGACCTCAGACTGGGGCGAAGGTTCATCTTCCAACAGGACAACGACCGTAAGCACACAGCCAAGAAAACAGAGGAGTGGCTACGGGACAAGTCTGTGAATGTCCTTGAGTGGCCCAGCCAAAGCCCAGACTTGGACCCGATTGAACATCTCTGAAGAAATCTGAAAATGGCTGTGCACCGACGCTCCCCATCCAACCTGATGGAGTTTGAGAGGTCTTGCAAAGAAGAATGAGAGAAACTGCCCCAAAATAGGTGTGCCACGCTTCTAGCATCATACTCACAAAGACGTGAAGCTGTAATTGGTGCCAAAGGTGATTCAACAAAGTATTTTTAAAAAAAGCCCTTAAATACTTATATACATGTTATATTTTCGTTATTTATTTTTAATAACTTTGCAAAAATTAAAAACTTTTTTCGCTTTGCCATTATGGTGGATTGTGTTTAGACTCTTGAGGAAAAGGGCTGTAACATAACAAAATGTGGAAAAAGTGAAGCGCTGTGAATACTTTCCAGAAGCACTGTATTTGCTGTGTTGTACATCACATCAAGGGATTTAGGCCAGTACTTTTCTCTTTTCATCTCCACCTTGTTCGGTCAAAAAATGTTTTACTTTCTTTTTCTTTTGAAAGCTGAGGAAACTTGAACAGGCGATTGAGGACTGCTCCAAGGCCATTCAGCTGGATGAGACCTACATCAAGGCCTATTTACGGAGAGCACAGTGGTATGTATGATTATTAATAAAGGCTGTAAGGAACAACCCAGATTCAAAAAAATATGGGACACAGTGTAAAATGTAAATCAAACAGAATAAAACAAAATTCCAACACCACAAAGAATATACATTTATTATTTTTACTTCATCTGTTTAATTATGATTTGAAAATGTATGCTTATTCTGAAGTTGAAGCCAGTAACTTAGCAAAAATGTTTGGACAAGGGTTGCAGTAGTTCCTAATTCCGCGATGCACAAGGGTGTGAACTTCGACTACCATGATGAAGGTTTGATTAGAACTAGTTCAGTTAAAACAAAGGAAGGGTCTCAAGGCTCTTTTACTGCTTGAATGCCTGTCAGACTCACAGCTGGGGCAAATTGCACACAGCAGAGGTAAGAGCAGAGGGAGATTCCACTGATTTCCATCACCGCTGCAAAGAAAGCAAAATTAAAAGTGCAGGACTACTTGGACTATCCAAATAACCAACATCACATTTCGTTTTGTAATTACAAGATAAGGCATCTGAATCTTTTTATATTTGGTGAAGGCAATGCAATTCCGTAGGGTGAATATGGCTTGGGTGGAAAAAAAACATGGAATTTACATATTGATCATACAATCCCTGCCCCAGATGTTTGTTGTCTGACGTTCAATGAGCTCAACATCAAGTAAAGTACTGCACTTTCATTAAGGATGTGACACTTCCTTCCTTTTGGCACTATCTCACATAAGTTATATAAGCCGCAGTTTTTCATCTTTCTTACCTAACATTTTTTTTCTTTGAATCAGGGTTTTATATTAAATTTGTCTATTGGAGGTTTGCAAATGAATGGCGGCATCATTTTATGAGCATGAATTGAACAGATTTGTGCGTTCTCTTCTGCAGCTACTTGGACACGGAACAGTATGAAGAAGCAGTGCGAGACTACGAGAAGGTTTACCAGACGGAAAAGACAAAAGGTCAGAGCCTACTATAGTTAAGCTGTCCTACAATTCAACACAGATATTTCCTCCTCATTCTGACTAACTTTTTAAATGCTGTAGAAAACAAGCACCTCCTGAAAAATGCCAAACTTGAGTTGAAGAAAAGCAAACGGAAAGATTACTATAAAGTGCTCGGGGTGGATAAGAACGCCACAGAGGAGGAGATCAAGAAAGCGTACCGCAAACGGGCGCTTTTACATCATCCAGGTTGGTAATACAAGTGTCCTTCAACTCAAAAGACCTTTGTGTTTGTTATGGTCTGTCACCCCTCCTTTTTTTTTTTAGATCGTCACAGCGGAGCAAGTCCTGAGCTGCAAAAGGAAGAGGAGAAGAAGTTCAAGGAGGTGGGCGAGGCTTTCAGCGTGCTTTCGGACGCAAATAAGAAGTGTCGCTATGACAGCGGTCAGGATTTGGAGGATGACGGCATGAACATGGGAGGTTAGTAAGTGGGCTAGCTAGGTCTCATGGGTCTCCGCTAATAAAGCTTATCACCCATAAGCTGTTGATTTACTAGTGAGAGGAGGTTCTGTGCAGATGCTGATTCTGATTCTTTTTGTCTCTCCAAGATTTTGATGCCAACAACATTTTCAAGACCTTCTTTGGAGGCCCAGGAGGTTTTAGTTTTGAAGGTAAAAATGTGAGAAACGGTGTTTCATTTGTATTTTAAAAATGTTTTTTAATTGCTAATTTACTTGGTTGTTTGTTTATTACAGCATCTGGACCAGGAAATTTCTTCTTCCAGTTTGGTTAAGAAGGAGATTCAACTACCTTCACACTTATGACATCGGGACTTTTCAACAATGTCGCCCCCCTACAACCTACCATCCATACTTAACCACCGACTGATTCCCGGTCAGATTCTTGTCCATGCCATTGACAGAATGCAAGCCCAATACCACAAGTGATACAACAAACGATTTAAGCCGCAAAGCAAGGATGCCTTCCTCAGTGCAACGAACTTAACATCTGTAATGTTCGCAACCCTGGTCCAAATATCCTCTCTATTTTTGAGATGGTTAAGATTGTGCAGCTATTATATCAGCGCTTTTAGGGATCATTGCAGGAGATGACATCCTGGGGAAACTCATGAGCATTATGCAAGCTATTATCCGGCTCCTCTCAACCTAGTGCTGAGCTGGTATCCTCTGCATGAAAGGTAATAACTTGATTTTGGAAGAAAATCATGGTGCAAGCATTACCTCCTCCTTTTTGAAGAATCAGTCAGTCAGCTGCTAAACATTCAAAGTGAAATGTCACAACCCAAGAGACCCGTCCTACACGTACAGCACAGCTGAAACGCATGAAAGAAGGCTGCGGCATTAGCTGTTCAGGTTGTTTTCAGTGAAGCCCCCTCTTTCTTGTGTCAACACAGGTTTTATGTTTAATGTTGCCATTCACAGATTGCTGCATTGTACATTTTACTGGAATGTAAAGTGTTGTGACGATATTAACTGTTTTGGATTTTGTTTTTTTTTCATTTTTTAATTATATATATTTATTGTACATTTTTTGTCTGATAAAAACATCTATATAAGATGAGGACACTATTCTCTTATACAATAAATTACAAGAATTGCACATTATAAAGAACCATCAACGCAGAAATGAGAAAGGCAATTGCATGGTCTGTGTTTGACGGTAATTTTGCTCATTGCAACAGATAACCATGCGAATATATCAAGTATGTGTTTGCTGTTGTCTAAGAAAGAACCATTGTGACACGACATAAACCTGGTAATGCTGAGTTATTTCCTGATGGTGTACTCTAGGTTCACTTCACCATCAAAAAGAAAGTGTTCTCAACATTTGTTCAATTATTTTTGCCCTTCTATGTGGAAAAAAAAAACTCTTCAGCCTTGACAACTCCCAACTGTGTCAATAAAGTTGGCCTACTCTGGGTTTCCCCTTAATTTTTCATTTTAATTAGTGCTTGCTATTAATGAATCAGATTTTATTATTAAATAAAGACGAACATGTGAGGTCATTAGATATACGTTACGATGATTACCACTAGATGGCGGCCTTACCTAGCTTGTGTTTGTTTGTACGGTTGCCAGGATACCAGTAGCCCGTACGTCTTGGTGTGTTGAAGACTTCCCCGAGTTAAATTCTAATATCCTAACTTTTTGCACAAAATGTCAGAAACAGATGGAGAACACGAGCTTCAGAAGACAACGGGCGTTTTCTCCACGTTATTGGGCAATGGAGACTGGCTGTACTTTAGAGGAGAGTATAAGAAGGCGATAGAGAGCTACACGTCAGTGAGTATCGGTATGGCAAAATTTGCAAACAAATTGAAGTGCGTCTCCTGCTGAAACCTTCAGAACATTATGCAATTGCAGTACTTTATTATAAATACAAATTTTTAATAGTGCTGGAATCATTTTGTTCAGGCGCTGGCTATGAAGCCTGATGACAAGACCTGCTTTGTTGGAAGATCTAAATGTTACCTGAAGTTGAGTCAGTCTGGAAACGCCTTAAAAGACGCAGATGCTTCCCTCGCAAAGGACAAAACCTATTTCGAGGTAAACAGGCGCTTTTGGAAATGCTAGTGCTTTTCACTGACAAGGTGAAGATACAGTCATTGCACTTTTAAAACGCAATGGTGGGTTTATCAGCAAATTTGATTGGGAGGTTTGTGTTGCATGGAACTATAACAACACACAATTTTAAGAACAGAAACATTTATACAATCGGTGATCAGTCTTTACCCGATCATCATTGATTCCAGCAGTAATCCTCATGATCAGGCAGGACATCCAGATGGAACGGATGGAATCTTATCCAAAGTTTACTGATAAACATTTACTTTATTGTGATTTTTCAGGGTTTGTACCAGAAGGCGGAGGCATTGTACCACATGGGAGAATTTGAATTTGCACTGGTGTTTTACCACAGAGGACAGAGGCTGCGCCCACAAGTACAGGAGATCAGATTGGGTATTCAGAAAGCACAGGAGGCCATAGAAAACTCTGTTGAAAGTAAGACATTCAAAACTATTTTCTGAATTAAACCACAATGTAGTCACAGCATCTTAAATAACTCTTGTTCCTCACTGGCATCTTCCAGGGCCTCCTACAATAAAACTGAAGATTAAGGGAGATCTATCATTTCTCCAAAAAGAGCAGGAGGTGTGTACCCCCTTTTATTTAACTAGAACACTCCGAGATAGAGCTGCTGTCAGAATAATAGTATACATACAAACATTGCTCCTGTTCAGGATACAGGATCAAAGTACCTGCTAGTGGCTTGTGGTAGATTTTCACTTAGTTGCAGGAAAATGTCAAACCTGTTCTCCCTTCTAATGCATAATTCTATGTTTCTGGATGGCTTACTGGTGAAGAGGGCACAGACAGTTAATGCTATTCAGCATCTGAAAAAGGAAAAGAAGCTGCAGAACCAGAAGTCTTCCAAGAATGAGATTTCAACCAAACAACTGCTTGGAGAGTTTTACAGTGACAAGAAATATTTAGAAAATCTGCTAAAGGATGAAGGTACTATGTTCCATGCTTCATACAGTTTTAGATCATTGTAGCTGGAGGTTTTATGTATTAATGTATTCTCTATTAAACTATCGTCAGACTTAGTGAAAGGTAAGACGAATGGAGGGGAGCAACTGGGGGACGTCATCCAGAATTGCCTCTCATACCTTGATACGTGCACCGAGTTATGGAGCCAGGAGAAACCTATTTGTGCGCGGGTAAGAGACGGAAAACTTATGCAGAAAACATTTATTAAGCCCCGCCATCGCACACCTCCTGAAACTACACAGTTTCTGCGGAGGAGCCTAGATGACATTGATGCTGGTAAGACAGGCTTCTGGTTGAACTTAAAGCTTGCTCCTCTTATTTGTTGCTTAAAAAATTTGCAATTTCCATCTTAGAGCTCGCGTCTGGCAATGCAGAGGGAAGTCTGAAGAAGGCGGAGGAAATCATGAAGATTTTGCAGGGATGGTTGGAGAGAGATGTGCCAAATAAGAGGGAGGTTTTGGGCAGCCTGCACAGCTGTATTGGGAATGCATTGACTGACTTAGGAGAGATAGACAAAGCGTTAGACCATCATAAGAAAGACCTGGAGCTGGCTGAGCAATGGTGCGAATTTAAAGAAATCACACTATAGCATTTATAGCTTTCATATTATACCAAACAATTAATTAAATGTTCAGCATCTTTCTTATCAACAGCAAACTCCCAGATGCACTGTCCAGAGCCCTTGATAACATTGGGGGGATTTATGCCCAAATTGGAAAGTTCTCACAGGCCATCAAATTGTAAGTAAATAATGTAATAACAGCTGCACATACAATAAGATAATATATTACGTTCCTTTGTAAAATGAAATCTTTTATCATCTCAGATCTCTAATATACTGTTGTTTTGCATTGAGACCTGATCATTGACCATTAGTTTATTGGATGTCGGTTATTTCATTATATTCTCTCTGCATGTTTGCATTCAGCTGGGAGAAGAAGATTCCCTTGGTCTGTGGCGGCCTAGAGAAGACCTGGTTGTTTCATGAGATTGGCTGGTGCTACCTCGAGCTGACTCGCTATAAAGAGGCCCGAGACTATGGCGTTCGTTCAGTTGCTGCGGCTGACGAAATTGCTGATGAAAAATGGCAGATAAATGCCAATGTTTTAGTGGCTCAATCAGAATGTAATCATAGTCTTTGGGTTTATTTATTTTACTTAATATTTAGAAATGTTATTTGTGTAATCTGTTACTGCAAGATTCAAGCTCATTAGCTGGATATTTCATTTTTTGAATTACTCATTGCTGCATTTTTTTTGTTTTTGCCACGGTACAAACTTCCTTCTGTAATTTCAGGGAAGCTTGGAAACTTTGAGTCCTGTGTCTCCAACTTTGAGAAAGCCTTGACCCAGGCCAAACTGCAAGAAGATGAGACTGCTGTGAAAGCCATTCAGAAGGTTCTCTCTCTGTTGTAACATGTGGAGATTGGCTTTGTTTTTCCAGAGCTATTTAAAGACTATTTCCATCCTGATGTTTATCATTCTGCTTATAGGCTCTTGTTGAAGTGAGGCAACACCTGCAACAGTGAGGATGCCCTAACTCAAGACGTGTGGTGCTTACGAATACTGATTGAGTATTCAGTTACTGAATTAAAGCTGTTAAAACAATAGAAGTCATCTCACTCAATATCTGATTAAATAATTGAGTCTTTTATGAAGGCAAAAATACATTTTTATTAAGACACTCAAAAACAATTGCGTCTAGTATTTAACATTTAAAAAACAGGCTCATATTGTTAGTTATACACTGATTATGTTAACAGATTTGATTTTGCATTCATATTTTTTCCAACATACGTTTATTTTAGCTAATAAATATGAACTGGTATCTGCTTGTAAGCCTTGTTGCACAAATACATGTTTTGAGTAGCAATTTCCCTAAGATGAATATACAAAAAGTAGAATTAAAAGCAAATATCACCCAGGAATTATTTGCACCCTTTAAAAAAAATATCCGTATTGTCAATACCCATAATTTTTAATTCAAATTATTCACAAAAATCTAACCTTTTCTTCAAGTAACAAAATATTAAAAACATTACAATACTAAAATAAAGCAAATATTTTTCTATTAAATATGTGTGCAACAATTATTGGCACTCTGCATTTTATATTTAGTGCAGCCCCATTTAGCCACAAGAACAGCCCCGAGTCTCCTTCTGTAGTGTGTGATGAAGTTTGAGAACACATGGAGAAGATCTGAGACCATTCCTGCATACAGAAACTCTCCCAAGTTATGGTTATACTGGTTAGGAAGACTTTCTGACCCAAGGATTGAACTGACCTCTGCAATTCTGTAGTTGTAATCCTTGGAGAGATCTACTGTGGTCAAACTATCCATCTCACAGTGCATGGGGTCAGTTTGCAGACAAGTTAATTTTCAACATCTCCAGTCTCTTTAAACTACTTAATAACTGAGCTAACTGTTGAAAGTGACCTTTTAACTGTTGAGAATGTTCTTGTATCCATTGCCATATTTGTGCAGCTCTTCGATTTTTCTTCACACTTCATTGCTGCGTTCCCTGGTCTTTTTCATTGTAAAGAACGTGAAAGAAATTTATGTCCGTATCATCTTTTGTACCCCAGTAAAACAGGAATTCATTGTTACCAACTTAACAGTTCCTACTGAAACAGTGGATCCAAAAAATACAAAATAGGGCTGGAATTGTGCTTCAGTTACCCTTTAATCACAGGATTTCCATCGGGTGACAAGAATTGTGGCACACATGTTTAAGAAAAATATTTGTTTTATGTCTTCAATAGTTTTTTTGTTTTTTTTTTGGTTATTTGAATAAAAAGATTTTTATGGATTATTTTTAATTTAAAGATTGTGGGTATAACAATAACATTTTTTGCATATAATTTTACTAATTTCATTCAAAAAGTGCCAAGAATTCTGTTGGGAACTGTGTTTCATGGTGGTTCTTAATTCCATCAGACTGTAAAAGTCATAGTAAAAGCATTTCTACTGACATTTTATATTCACTATTGTATAGTTAAGTCCTGAGAAATATAATGTTGACATACCAATTCCTGGCCTTCACCCTTATTACCTCTTAAGAACAAAATTGAATTTCACTATTACTGATATTTCAATTATAATAATAAAACTACATTTAATTTATAACACACTTAACATTTGGATCAAATCTCAAAGTGCTACAAGGTAAAAGCAGATAAAATGTTACAATTACTGTTGAAACTATGAAACATTGAAATATATATTATCTTGAAAGGTTGTCACCTAATAAAACCGATTTACCTAATCAAACACTTCAACATGCTGAAGCCTGTCGACCATGAATCCCTTTAACCATCAGTTTAGTAGGCAGTTCCTCATTCATAGCTCTATGAATGCAATTTACTTCTATCTGCTGGTCGTGCGGAGTTATTGTCTGTGTGGCTTACTTTTTATGTTAGTAGTAATGGAGGTTTGTACCAGTACCAAGCTTGGAGTGTCATAACAGAGAATTCTGTTCTCATATTAACAGATGGGAATGCAGTATAAGCTGGCAAACTGCAGAATATGTGAAATTAATCGGTATCTATGTACAGCACAGCTATGTGTATTTAGACATATCTATACATTCATCCATCCATCCATCTATCTATCCATTTTATCTGCTTATCCAGGGATAGGTTGTGGCTGTAGCAGGCTAATGGGGGCATATAATGACCTACAAAAAAATAAACCAGCATATACATACACAACAAACAAAAAACAATGTATGTACATCAAATTGATTAACAAGTTCTAAAAATATAGAACCGGGCCGATTATTATGATTATATTCTGATCACATTTTCACTTTCATTAACATTTGTAGCCAGTATAATGAGAAATAATACATATAATATTAAAATCAATAAAGAAACACAAGCAAAGACAACCCATAATGCCATAATATATGCACAATTGATCCAGATCAGATACCAATACATAAAAAGTAAATACTGATCCCCTTTATGGAAAATCTTATTTTTGTGGATAACTATTAAGTTATTGGTAGAAAAAACTTTTTATTCTAGCGTTTTTAATGACGTATTTTGATATTGGGAGGACCTATAAGCCCACAGGGTTATAATAGACCAATACGTGGATTCTTTTGTGGGAGGTACGTATGAAGTCATGTGACTTATGACTTCCGCTGGCAGTCCAATCGAAGGAATCACAACATTTGAAGTCACGTAATATGTCAGTCAATTAGAAACTCGGCTCAAACTGGGCTTTTTCCTCCCGTCTACCACGAAATCTCCACCCATCCACCTTAACTCTGACATGCATCTAAAAATTAACTGCTGAGCAGTTTCCATTAAAAGGGAAGCTACTCTGTTCGTGGCTGCACCTTCCAGCCTCAGAGGACATTAAATCCAAATAGATTGATTTTTGTGCTGATCACTTATCATCCAGATTGCTTCATGAACTTGGGGCAGTTCAACATAAATCTTACTGCAATACTAACAATCTGTAGAAAAAGAGTGAAATGTAAGTATTTGAAATGACTTCTACTGTATTTTGAATTAGAAGCTAATGTTAATACCACAGTGTTTAAAGCATTAAGAGATTGTATGCAATTAGTAGATGCCCTTTTCCTCCACAGAACTGGTTCGCATTAGAGTTGTGTTCTTACAGTCTGCTTTATGTCCAATCTTAGCTCAGCAAACAAGCCCATATGATTAATGCACTCTGTCTGGCTACAAGAGGGATTAAATATCATCTTGGAGTAATGTTTGTGATAAAGTGTAATGTAGTTAGATAAACCATGGCTAATTCCTCTATGAGCCGGACACACATCTGTGCTGCATGCTGAACTGATTAACACATATCAGAACTGTAAAAATTTATTTTAAAAAAGCCACTCGTCACATTACTGAAATTTTCTGAGACAGACATATTTTAATTGATGAATTTTCATTCATTCATTATCAACCGCTTATCCTGTTCAGGGTCACAGGGGGCTGGAGCCTATCCCAGCTGACATCTAGCAAAAGGCGTGGAACACCCAGGATGAGTTGCTGATCCTATACAACATACAACCACTCACACTTACACTCACTCCTACGGGCAATTTAGTGTCCCCAATTCATCTATATTGCATGTTTTTGGACTGTGGGAGGAAGCCGTAGTTCCTGGAGAGAACCAAGCAGACATTGGGCGAACAAGCAAACTCTAGAGAGATTTACTCAACAATATGAATGCTGCTAAAGCTAGTTATTTATGCGTACTTACTTGAGGAGCAATACTGTTGTTGACTTACATTCAAGTAATTGAGATTTATTTTGTGAAGAAAGGTGCAGGTCAATAAAAGCAGGAAGTTTAACCCTGCTTTTATCTAATTTTGTATTCAGAGCATTGAAGTGATATAAAGCTACGAGAGAGAGAGTCTGACTGCCATTACACTTATATTGTAAATTAAATTATTCTGAAATTCCATAACCATGCTGAAGCAAATGTCACTTCTTTATATTTTCTTTGAACCCCTTAACTTGGGTAAAAGGAATGGGGGGGAGAAAAAAAATCAGGCAGCAACCAGTGTTATATACAAAAGTCATATAAAAGTCATTATAATGCTTATAATTTTCTTCAAAACAAGACTTTTGTATTTCTTGAACACATTCAGGCAATAAAATCTGTTGGTGAGTAACAGTTAAGGTTGAATTTTCCCCAAAAAAAATCAAAGAAGGCCCATCTTCAGTAACTTTAACATTCTTTAATTGAAAAATATCAGACTGTAATAGTGAGGAAAAAAGGCCATCACAAAATAAGAGAAAACCACATGACACTTTAAATACAATACAGACATGTAAGTACAGTAACAGGAATAAATATTAGTAAAACATATATCAATAAAATATAAATTATATAAATATTGTTAAAATAAACTTAGAAACAGACAAAGTACAAGAAAGTTGTTTTTTGTAAAATATAACAAATACTTATTACGGATAATGTTGAAGGTATGGACCTCATCTTTGACTATCTCTTCTATGATCCTGCAGGAAGAAAATCAACAATCTATCTGACCAAATTCCCTGACCAGAGAGGAAGTGATGACCAAATACGTGTCCCAATTTAATCTAGGGGAGGTCTGAATTCCTTTCTTCCATCCTCCAGCATCAGGGAACTCTCTGCGCATGTTGAGTACTACTCAGGATGGTGGTACCACCCAGATTTATTTCTTCAGAAAGCCACAGCACCAGTTTAATATCCATCTGTAGGCGAAAAATCTATAACGACTGAGGAAAAAAACAACATGATGTTTATAAAACAAATGTCTATCTATAAACAATTTTAGTAGTATTTACTGTGTTCAGAAACATTCGTGGGACTTCTTAATGTTTTCTATAGGTTTATTATGTTTTTAAACAATATCTGTTATTTACATTTGTTTCATATTGTAAAGCGATGGAGACTGCCCTCTACTAGATTCATCTTATTACATTAAAATGTAATTTTGTTCATATGCACGACTTAGTTTCAATTCTAAATTTCATTTGTAACTTTCTACAGAGTGAAAAAATTTTTTGACATGTGACATGAACATCAATAAAATGTTGAGGAAACAGTCAGTTGTTGTTGGTACAAATACAATAATGCAAATTTTGGTTTAATTTTTGAAGAACTTATTGTTCTCTTCCCATCAAATTTAAAGGGCACTAGTCTTCTCTATTTGTGTTAAATGTCCCTGTAAGGTGAACACAGGAAGGCATACAGGTTCTGGGCCAACATAATGCACCATGCATGCTGGTTTTATTTAATATATATTTTTAATTCCTATAAAGATTAGATCAGGTAAGACAACAGGTATTATTGGATAACGTAACAGTAAATAAGTGAATAAAAATGATTTAATCATACGTATGCCATGCTTCATTCTTTTGCTTTGTTTATTGTTTTTACCGCAGTAATTTGCACCTATGTTTGTACCTGCTACTTTCACACCTTCATTTTCCCATGGGGATTAATAGAGCTCTCTATCTATCATCATCTACTATCTATTAGATCCCATCTTCAAACATATATATACATACAGTTCACACTGGATTCACCAATATTTATTATTTGTTATTTAAAAATGTCCATAAATATTTCCATTGATCCGTCTCTACCTACATACTACTAGCTACTAGCATGTAGCTGACACAGAATCACACAGAAAGACACTGTAAAGTGATACAACGTTGACAACCAACCAAGCAGAAACATTCTGCTGTGTCTGGGGTTCTTTATCCTCAGCCAGATCCTCCCAGGAAAGCCTTCTGAAGTTCTGAGTCAGACTCGGCTCGGACATGGGTCAATATTTATGGTAGCATCTGTTTATCTGCGCGTCGCATCTCTCAGTGCGCATGCGAGGAAACATGGTTGGAAGCATGCCAATTAGTTTCTGCTATTTCCCCCCCACTCTATTGAAGATTGATGTTCAGTACATTGTGCCAACAAATTCAAAACTAATGAATAACCGTGAACACGTTGAAATATATCATTTGCAGGTATCATACACTGCATAATGACCAAATGTAAAATAAAGGAAAAAGAAAGAGGTAAAGAAAAATGGAGCAAAAGATGGTTTGCAAGAGTTTTACTTGCCTGTTACAATGTTGAAGGTTTTGCATACATCAATTGTTTTGGACAATTTTTTATCATAGGTGTATACGTTAAGTAATGTTTGAAAATATATCTTCAGATCTGTCCGTTCCAAAAAGGAGAATTATGAAGTTTTTTTCAAAATGTAATTTTGTGGATATAAAATTTAGCAAAGATAATAAATTGAATGGCAATCAAACGTTCATTGTTGGAGAATTCAATATTTTTGAATATTAATAGGATACCGTTTTCTGTGGGGAAACGCTTTTCCCTTAGAATTTTTTTAAGGTCCAACATAAAGCCTAAAATACGGACACATGTGCACATTGAACAAAGACAAGTATGTGCACAACACAAGTTTCCCCACAGATGGATAAAAAAATAGCATCTGTGTTCTATGTTTACGTATGATCTTAAATAATAATTATGTGATTTTCTTTGATAATACATGTTTGTACAGAAGAGTAAATACAGCATGCCGCATTCTAACATCAATAATCTGTCTATTTTATATTTAACAGGCATTGTTACTCTTGGGGTAATTATGTTTCAATGAAGATGTTGTTGAACCTATTTCCAGCCACATTAATGTTGTAGACACGTTGTCGTATGTATTGATGAACCACGTCGTGCTAAGCTTATAATATCAGAGGGCAGTGCATTGATTACAAAATTATACTGCTGTTGGGAGACAGGAATGCTGTAATTCTTTACAAATCTTCTTGTAAGCACAAGAGACATGCATTGCTAAATGTTGTGAAAACATTTTTTTTCAAACAGTGATTTTGTTCTGTGTGATGTGGACATCGATCCAAATTAAGCAGTTGAGGGGAGACTCATTTGACACCCTCCAGGAAGAGGACGGCGTGTTTATCCCGCCCATCTTCATTCCGGTTGCTCAGAATGGGTGTGTTAGAGCATAATGAAGAAAGGCAATGACAATGAGTTATCATCTGACTTGTGTAAAACGGGTTTAATATTTGAGATTTTTAATCTCAATGAGGATTTATACTTGGTAAAACAAAGGATATAATAACAATAATAATAATAATAATAGTTCAAAAATCTTCTTATATTTTTCTGTTTAAATACATGAACAGTATTATTGGGTGTATAAATATCCATTCTCATCTGAAAAAATATTTTACTGTGTAGCATTGGTGTTGGTTATGTGTTATAGCTCGAATTTTGCTGCTCAGTTTCTTTTAGGATCAGTCATCTTTATAGATGATAACGGAAAGGTGTAAAATTCTTGAATAAAAAATAATAATGGGACCAAATGTATGTTTTTACAGGGGTATTTGTAAATTTCGAAAAATTGATATCGTTTAAAAAAATATATATTTCCGGTTGCGTCTTTCCGGTCTTTCGGGGTGTGTCCGTGACCACGCCCAGTTGCGCGTCCCCGGGAATTTGCTTTTGAAGCGGGTGCTTGTCTCCACCCAGGATTGCCGTGTCATTGTATTGAGAGTGAAGCTCGTGGCGAAGAGCGTCATAGACATCTCATCTGCAGCCGAACTGGTAAGCTAGCATTTTCACAGTGCGCCACATCTCCTCCATATATATATATATATATATATATATAATTAAAATAACAGCCAAATTACGTTCAAATGATAAAACCAAGCGAATTCTCATACGCTGGTATAACTAACTTGCTCAGATGTTTCTCTGTATGTCATTTTGTTCGAACTAAATTCACTAATTGTCAGATTTATTTGTTCTTGTCTGGCGTTCGTGAGGTGCACGCCACTCCCTGTCCGGCCTTATTGAAATCGATAACTTTCAAACTCATCGATCTATAAAGGAACATTTGAAAGCAACACTTGGTTAGATAGTTTTAAGTAAATGTGAGGCAATTTAGTCCTACTTCGATATTACGTTAACATAGTTTACTGCTGTATTTACTGCTACTGTTCATCAATTCTCTAACAATTAAATTAAGATGAAGTGTCTTTATTTTCCAGTTTTGCATAAGCCCGTGTTTCGTTAGTCCGTTTGTCTTTGTTGCTCCACAGGGTTGAGTTTTGAGAGCTTCCCCTTTCTGTCGCATGACACGAAGTGTTTTCAGACATCCGTTCAATCCCAAGTTTGTTAATAATATTGCACAGACATTTGAAATATTCTACCACACAATTCACGTCGCCATACGGTCATGTAATCACTACGATGTTCAATTTGGTTAACGTCTCTTTGTCTGTATTTGCTGACAGTTTTTTGGCGCAGTTACTCAAGCTTTGCTCGACACGAATTCAGTAGTGCAGTGTATTCGATTGCATAGATATCTAGCTTTTACAGCGCCACTGTTCTATCATGCTTGGTAATATTTTGACCACAGTCCTCATAAAGCGTTCAGTTTTCCCTCTAGATGGGACGTGATATGATTCAACTACTGCGAGATGTATCAGCCTTTATAGTCATACAGGCTTTTATTACATGCTCTAGACAGCTATTCGTTTCACTTAAGTTACAGTGACTGTTTACATATTTTGAATGTTACTCATAAAAGTATATATTTAATACAAGTTATGATCAGACCACTTTGGAGCCCTAAGTCTAAACTGATTCATCTGACTTCATTTGTGTTAGGATTATCTACAGATCGTTTTTGCACAGTTTCTTAGCTAAATTAATACACACTTTTCAGCTATAACATGAAAACCACCCACTAGGAAAGTCAGAATAACATTGATTATCTTGCTATATTGAATCTGTCAGTTGGTGGGATATACAAGGCATAATGTGAACATTTTGAAGTTGATATATTGGATATAGGAAAAATGGACATGTCTAAGGTTTGGATTGACTTTGACTTCAGCTGAACTTTTATGGCTATTTAGCTGTTTTTTTCTCAAACTGCACATCTTGTTGGTCTGTAGTTGTTAGAACCTGCCCAAGTTGTTATAGGAAGGACAACTGGTGAACTGATTACAAGGTTTTTGGATGCCCAAGGCTCATGGATGTGCATGGTGATCAAAGGCTAACCCGTGTTGTCTGATCCCACAGAAAGACCACTGTAGAACAAACTCCTGAAAAAGTTTATACCAGTTCTCATAGGAATGGCTCCGAACACAACATAGTGCTGTTTTGGTGGCACAAAGAGGACTAACAATTTAATGCAGGTGGTTTTAATGTTCTGGCTGAAGCAAGTGCACTAAGATTCAGCAGGCAATTGTGGCTGAAGCCTGTATGTATTCAGTGATTTTAAAAATTCCATCATTATTGTTCTAAAATAAATGGCATATGTTTTCTCTTGTCTAGTTTAAAGTATATGGTGTTGATATCCAGACTGTAAGTCAGACATGGACGTGGATACTGAAAAGAGCAGGGAAGTTCTAGATGCATCAGAGAATCCGCAACCAGAGGAGACTGTAATGGAAAAAGAAGCTGTGTCAAAATTAGAGACACCAGAGGAATCCACAGAGCCTGGGAAGCCACCAGCTGTTGACGAGGAGACGGAGGAGGTTGCAGGGAACGGTCATGATACTGAAGTGGTAAAAGTGAACAAAACTGAGGAGGTGATTGTAGCAGAAATTGTTACACTGTCTGAGGAAAAAGAAATGAAGACGGAGGAAATCTTGCCCATTGAGCAATCTGAAATGGCGTCAATGCCTGATGTGGTGGCACAACCAGAACCCGATGAGTCATCTGGAAATGTCCTTGAGCCAGGTGTAGCTTTAGACAAAGAACCGGAAAGCATTCAAGAGAATGAACTAGAAGTGTTGACTGCAGAAGCACCTTCGTTAGAGAGTGCCCCTGAACCAAAGCCAGACCAGTTAGCAGAATCGGTTCCAGAGGTTAAACTGCAAGAGCAAACATTGCCTGATCCAGTTTTGCTGCAGCTGCCAGTGGATAATCCACTGCCCAACCAAGTAGGGCAGGAGTCAGAGCAGATGGCAGCTGAGACAGAAATGCAGAATACTATGGATACTAGGGCTGAAGAAGTTGCCAAAGAGGAGGTGAAAGAAAAAGTTTCAGTTGAGCCCACAAAGGAGGGAGAAGAAAAATCGGCTACAGAAAACCTGGTAGAAGCTGTGTTGCTTTCCTCAGAAAAGCCAACAGAGGCTGAGAAACTAAAGGAAGAGATGGCTGAAGCTGAGACTGTGCAACCTACAGAGGACAAAAAAGAAGTAGCACCTGAAAGTTTATTGGAATGCGATACTGCGAAGGGAGCCGAAGCAACACCAGAGAGTGAAGGTGTTAGTTCTGAGAAGAACGAAGAGGAGACAGTCCCTGCACCTGGATCCCTGTGCTTTGCCTTCCTGGAACAAGAGCAGACCAAAGACGCTCTACAAACATCTCGCACCCTTATTATCCTCCGAGGCCTTCCAGGAAGTGGTAAAAGCTTCTTGGCACGTGCCATAGCTAATGCCTACAAAGACCACTGCTCTGTGATCTCTGCTGATGACCATGATGTGAAGCCAGAGAGTCCAGAATCATCCGTGGATGGATACAAGGCACTGGATGAGGCTGTGGTTGCCTGCTGCAGTGCAGGGACCACTTCCTCTCTACTGATGGTGGTGGACGACACCAACCACTCCCAGGATCGACTTGCACGCCTCTGGGATATTGCAGAGCAACACCGTCTTGTCGCTGTCTTTCTGGAGCCACGTACTGAATGGAGCAGGGATGTCGCGCAGCTGACAAAGAAGACCAGGCGTGGACTAGATGAGGCCCAAATGGAAGCCATGAGAGGTCAACTTGAGGAAACGTCCCTTCCTCTCTACTTTGGGTGGTTTCTTCTCTCCTCTGTCCAGGACAAGGTGAGGTGCACATCAATGGACTTCCTGAAAACACTGGACACCCTGGAGGCTTTCAAGAAACACTCTGTTGACTGTGAGTGTATTTCAAGTATTTCGATTTATATTTTAGGTGAAAGAGCCACTCAATATGAGTCGTTCAACAGATCAAAAACCTTTCTGATCTCTGAACAAGTTTTAACTGATTTTGTTTGCAGTCACTGGGAAAACTGAAAAGGAGGTGGATCTGGAGCAATACTTTAAAGCCAAAGGGACCCTTCACTGCACTACAAAATTCTGCGACTATGGAAAAGTAGAAGGTGCCAAAGAGTATGCCAAGAATTCAGTAAGTGACCAATTCAAATGTTTACATACATCTGTGGATGTCTTAAATTATTCATCAGTCTCGTAAAAAGTTTTTCCCATTTTTTCCGCAGGCTGTCAAAGATTTTTATGGCTCGGTGTTTGAGCTGTCACTAAGTGCTCTCTTTGTTACTCCTCGCACGGTTGGTGCCAGAGTGTCCCTCATTGAGGAGCAGCTTTTGGTGTGGCCAACCGATGAGGAACAGCTCCCCGACTCCTTGCCTCGGGGAAGCCGTGCCCATGTCACTCTGGGATGTGCAGATGGTGTAGAACCAGTTCAAACGGGTCTAGATCTGCTTGAAATCCTGGCGCTGAAGCAGGAAGGCCAGCAGGGGGAGCTCGTTGAGGAGATGGAGCTCGGCTCGCTCTCGTATTATGGTGAAGGGAGGTGGATGCTCAGTCTCAGAGAGCCCATCTGTGTCCTAGCCTGCTTCTCCAGCTTCTACGGGCCCAAGGAGCCCGAGCCGTCAAACCAAGAACCCATGAAGAAAAAGAAGCAAAAGTGCACCATACTGTAACATGAACGTGAAGATGTTGGCCGGGGATGGCTTTTGAATTAATTTAGTCTTAACTCTGTTAAAGGTTTGTGCGTTTGTGCAGCATTTAGGGTTTTACATATAGCCACCCTAAATCCACAATCTGTGTGCCTTTTTACAGTTGATTTGCACCACAACACAAGATGCCTTCAAATCCAGTTAGGCTTGCTACGGTTGAGTATCTTGTGTCACCCATCAGTGCCAGAGTTGTAACGCCAGACTGTTTGCTGAGGTGTTAGTTTTAGACTGATGTAGACTAGGCTCCTGCCACATCTTTAGTTATCCAAGACTTCAATACTCTCAATATCCAGATATACAGACATAGGTACTTTCATTGCATGCGTCCAGTTTAACAGTTCATGTATTAGATTGAATGTCATTTATAGAGGTCCTTCCTTGTAAAATCTTTGCACTGTGCATAATTTGAAAGGGATTATAATGCTTGTGAATTTGATATTTGTTTCTGCAGCTTGCACTTAGTAATTATTAAATGCTGTGAATCCAAGTACATGTTTTGCAATCATTTCTACTCCAGTCGATTCATTTTTATTATCTTCAAACAGCACCAAATGTATTGCATTTCAATTTGTATCTGAAATTTTTGAAGGGCAAGCTCTCCTTTGTGTAGCTCTTATGAATCACTATTTTTGCACTTGTTTTGTACACTCAATAAAAAAAAAATGCTTTGCTCCATTAATTGCAATTTTGTGTCTGCTCTTTGCACTTTGAGTAGCTTTCAGGGTAATCACATCTGCACATGGTCATTTTCTCACAGCGTGCTTGTAATTGTTGGTGTAAACCTGCAGAGGTCAGTCATCACTTTTGCAGTGCTTGAAAAAAAATATAAATACAGTATCATTGAATTCAGCTGGTTAATTTTCAGGACTCTGCAAATTCAAGCTTTCCATATATCACACCAAGGCTGTAAGGATTCCAGAATGTGTACTTAAGCAAACATTCCTCATCCCTTTTTGGATACATTTGATCCTTTTGACAACCTTACATTGTTGCACAGACCGAATTGAGCAACTTGTCTGATCTCCCTTCTGTCTGCCCTTGGCTTTGAATTTTTGTTGAAATCTTGATCATACATTGCAAAGCTGCCAAAAAGTGAATATTTAACCTTTGATGCTCTAAAAGTTAATTTAATTCTGCACTGGTTGTCCGGATCGCAGTTACTTTAAACACGTAACTATTCAAAACAATAATTTCAGAAGCTTGTTACAAACAAATAACTTGTTAGAAGTAGTCATTGTTCACCATGTCCTTCAAAATAAAAGCTCGTTTAGGTAAATATGAGGAAAAATATCACGATTTAATGTCCTAAATTTCTGCAAAGTCGGAAGATCGGTGGTAACCTCAATTTAATGGTCGTGGGTGACATGAACTGCTTTTCTCATTGGATGCCTTTAACATAAAGAACGATGTCAACCAATCACAATAAGCGTACAGCAATTGTCTTTTTCTCGCAAGGTGGTGTGTGTCTGAGCTCAGTGAAGAAACCAGTGAGGCGTTTAAGTTCTTCCCGGAATCTTGAGCTCTAATTGTGTCATTTGATCTTGCCGTCTATTTGAGGAAAATTAAGCATCTGAAAAAATTTCAAAAGATTAGCATTGAGTGAAACAGTTTGATCTTGAAATGTTGTACTGTTAACGTACTAATTTAGACTCAAAAGTCATTAATTTTATATTTATACTTAGGGTTAGGGTTTCTGTATTTACTCAATACAGAAAATGGCCTGATACATATTTTCTACTAATAATTTATAATATAACATTATATTCATAAAAGATTATAACACTTAATATTTAAACACTTCGAATTCTCTAAATGAAATCATAGCTATGACTGAAAATGAGTAATAAATCCAATTTTCCCTGAAGGCAGCAATAGAGCATGGTGTGGAATGAACAAATCAGAGGCGAGGAAACATCAGACTAGCCTATCGGCTGATGAGCGACGTAGACAAAACTGATAGGAAGCTCCACTCTGGCACTATAGTCTAGCTCTTTAGGCTCCTGCTGGTGGCAAGAGTGGAGCAGCACTGCAAAGGGAATTCAGCCATCCAACAACAAGGCAAATATCACGAACAAGGTAAATTACTATCATAAATGTTTTATTTTTAAAACTACCTGCTCTAATTCCAAATATAACTGTTTAATCGTCAAACACATGGCCATCTGAGCTGCTCTGTTCAACACACACTTTTACACTTTACCTCCTATCATACCAAGTTTTAATTTACACTTAACACAGTTAAATTGGGATAACTTATGAAGATTGATTAATGTTTGACCGGTTTGTAATTGAACGAGACCTTTCTATTTCAAAGTGGGTTTCATTTTGTTGAATAAAAGTATAAGTACAAAAGGTACATTTAAGGTGAATATGATCCGCAAATGCCATACTTTATAATATTTATTTTTAACCCTTTTTGCTGTCTTTTTGATTTAGTCTGCGTATGCCGACTGAAGTATGTACCTGATTGTGCATCCCCCTTTCCTTCCAGCCATCCATCATCCCTGTGTCTGAATGCAATTGTGCGTCATGTGTGCTGATATGTGCCACCTATGTCAGGTCAATTGCAAAGAAGACATGGATGAGATTTGGATAACTAATATTTCTTTGTTTGTGGTGACTCAGAGACAACAAGGATCAATAGTGAGAAAGGTCCAAGATAGTCCCAATAATCCATTTAAGAAATGTCTGCGAGGACTCCAGTGAAGAGTCCTGTTGAATTAACATCAGGGCTTTTAGCTTAATGAACCACATAGAACAGGCTCGCCATCCCACCAAGGCTAGTCTACACACAGTGGATGATAAGCTTTGGCCTTGAGACATGGTAACTGGTGAAAGCCCTGGTTTAGTATCCTTATTAATAACAACAGTATAACCACTGGCAGGTGAAGTCAGAAAAACATCCCAAATGTCCTTGGGTTGTAGAGCAGCACTTGAACATTTTTTACAGCCCTTGTTGTCAGATCCCAGTTGTACTTTGGCACAATTTGCTGAAAGATTTCAAGCCGGATCTTATTGATAGGTGTCAGAACACACAGTTGATTGGAGAGCTGTTTTGGCCTGGTCAAATTAAACAAGTGGTTTTAGTGTTATGGCTGATTGGTATACATTTGATTTCAGGCGTGAACAATACTATTTGATTAGCTTTAAGTTATTTGTTGTTTCCTCCTCCGGTTCAGATTTTGGATGGTCCATCAAGTGCATCCTGTTTGCCAAAAACATGGTTCTGTTTGTTTTTATCTGAGGTCAAATTCACAGCAGATCTCATTTGTTTGTAAGGAAATGCCTGCTGTGACTGCTCCTATGCATAATTTCTCAAAAAAGACTAAATGCATAAGCGGTATGTTGGATAGGCATATTATTGTTTTGTACGAATCTTGTAGTACAGTGGTTCTCAAACTATGGTACTGTACCACTGGAGGTACGCAGACTCCCTCATGACCTTGAAATAAAATAAATGGGCTTTAAAATAAGTTAAGCGTTTCCTTTAGTCTTTTTGTTCGGACGTCCATCAGCCTGCTACGTGGTCGGGTTCTGGCGCGTGCGTCAAGCCCTTAGATGATAAACTTTGAGGACTAGAAGACACTAAGCGGAGGAAGCTAAAATTAAGGATGGTTTAATTAAAATGCAATCATGGCTTCAAATGGGAACTTTTAGCAAGAGAAGTGTGGATCTGAAGGAGAATATTATTGGCAGTGTTGTAGAAACTGTAGTGGAAGACAGTGAACACTGCAGCATGCCTGAATCAACAGCATCATTCGGTAGCAAATGGCGAAAAGCAGTAAGGTGATATGAGTCTGGTTACATCAAATTTGAAATGTGCATTTACAGGGACTTATAGTTGTTATTGTTATTGTTCTCCCCTGCTCTGTGTGCGTACTGTGTGTGTGGGAGAGTCTGCCCCTTGTATTATAATTATGTGAAAGAGTTTAAGTGCCAGTTCTAGTGCAACTCCTTTGCACTTTGTGTGGTTGAGGCTGAATAGTCAAAAATAAATAATATTCTCTTTGGGAATATATTTTCCTCCTGTTTGAACTACGTTTAGCTGAATGGGGTTACCTGCTTCTACTAATGCATTTTTACATGGGTCATATTGATGGTACTTGGAGAGCCGGATATATTCTGAAGTAGTACACGGTTTAAACATTTTGAGTACCACTGTTATAGTAGAGTAAAACACAAACATTTGAGGTCAAAAAGCTTCAAGATCCAAAGGTTATTTTTGCTGATCAGACTAGATGCAGCAAGGATGGGTTCAGTGAAGAAGCAATCTCACTGGCTACACCTTACTAATGCTGTTGTGATGTAATTAAAATTAAATTATAAACAATTTCCCCCTTTATCCTTACATTGGTTTAGTCATCCAGCCAAAAATATTCAATGTTTGAATAAAATAGCTTATTAGAGAAAGAAAAAGAAGACTAATGCAAAGGAAATAGCAAAGATCTACGGTGTTGGATCTTTGGTGAGCTATTTCAAGCTCTGTCCAAAGGCCTTGCTGGATATGACCTCACTGACCAAAGCTTAAATCTAATGTAAAAGTCTTAACTCTTTTATTTTATGTAATAGTTTGAAGATGTTCATGCAAATTATTGTGTGTATAAGCTAGAGGCATTCACAGTCTATGACCCTAGTTTATTATGGGAAGATGTTAAGCATTTAATTCTTTCCTCATAGAAGCGTCATATAAACATCAAAATACTCATCTCATTTAAGTTATTCAGCTGATTCGTTTTCTGATTTTTATCTTTCAAAAATATTTTGCATTTTAACAAAGTTGGGTGTAAACGAGTGGACCCAGTCCTCAGAAATCCTATATATTTTTTTAGGTTTTCAACTCCTCACTGCTTATTCACCATTTCAGCCAGAAAATCTGTTCAAACTTTAAAACTCATGCCAAACATTGGATGGAAAATATTCCAGAGATCTTGACAAAATGTTGGTATTCCCACAGTTGTGACAAACATCTATAAATCTGAAACCGAAATAAGTGTGCCGGATCTATTATTATTACTCTTTATGAATATACACATGTTTCTTGTGGACAAAAGCAAATGGTTCCAATTTTCTAACTGACTAATTCTCAAATTCTAAGTTAATATACACATATAATATATGGATAAACTTGTTCGGTAACTTTCAGGGATACTCACATTGATGTTATTTCAACGATACTCAGGGTTTTGTAATGAGCCCGTCTTGTGTAGAGGCACACAGGTCGTGTGCATTTTTCTCACTCTCTGAGGCAGGCGACACTAGGATGGTACCGTCAACACGGCAACCTTTACCTGCTATTGAAACACAGCTGATAGAGATTGAGCTAATTAGTGTGATCAGAGTAAGAGCGATTCAAAGACCCCAGTGAATTGGCACCAAAGGTGTTTGGAAACCTCGCCTGGAAAAGCGAGTCCGGGGCACAGGTGACGGAGGGCACCTGGGCGTGCCGACCCCTCGCATTGCCTACTGGTTTCCAGTCCGTGGAATGTCACCTCTGGAAAGAACCAGAGCTTTTGCGGGAGATTGGAGCCATACCAGCTAAACTTAGTTGGGCCTTCCTCTACCCACAGCATTGGTTCCAGAGCGAAAAATCCTGGAGAGGGGCTGGACTCTGTCCTTTTCTGGAGTCCCCCAAGGTGAATCCATCCAGCAATTTGCTTCAGTGTCAGCTTTTTAACAAATATAAATATTCCCAATGTTACAATATAATATTAATATTTTATCAAATTTAAGAGGCAGCATCAGAGACGTGCTGAATATGGACGAGTCTTTTCGTCCATATTCAGCAGGCACACCGATGAGTTCTTTATTTTTCTAGCTGAATTTCTTACCTCATTTACAGTCCATGCACCAAAGATACAAACTTGGGTGCAATGTTGGATATACCCTCATTGATTTCAAAATCTGTGAGTGCAAAAGGATAGAAGGCTGTACACTGCAGCCTAAAACCAAAAGCCTTTAGTTTTCATTCGATCTAACAATGACCTGGCTGTGACACCAGATCTTTACAGCTCTGACAGCAGAGAGGACATCAAACAGGACGGTTTTGGTTAATTACATTTGGTTAATTAGAACTGAGAAGATTATGTTGCTATTGAAATTCTCTGTCAGTGATTTATACCTTGTTTTTTTCTTTATCGCAAAACACCTCTAGATCTGCTGTATACTCACCAATTTCATTACTCATCTGTGTTTCCTCGTCCGCACTAGCCTAAGCAGTCATGTCGGCCAAAGCCATCTCCGAGCAGACAGGAAAGGAGTTCCTCTACAAGTACATCTGCACATCGGCAGCTGTCCAGAACAGATTTCGCTATGCCAACGTGACTGCTGAGACAGACTTTGACAGACTGGCTCAAGAGCATCCGTGGCTTCTCACAGAGGTAAGACAGAGGAGCAGTTCTATGTGGATGAAGTTAGATTTGCTTGACCCCAGAGAATATTTTTTATATGATAAATGCATTGCTAATACGCGCCTGAAGCACATACTCCCTTATTCTTGTGGAGGATCATTTCCACTTTATGGAGGCAATTACTTATGCTGGCAGCAGAGCGGCCTCCTGGTGCTTGTTAGCGGACGCCACAGACAGCAGAGAGATCCAGCAGGTCTCTAGCATTCGTAGTGGAAATGAGGTATGAATGCAAAAAGGAAATGCAAAAAAAACCAGATTTCCTTTTAAGTTTTAAGCAGTAGCCAGGGGGTTAGAATTCCTCTAAGGGATGGCGTCTTGGCCAATTATAGCTCTCTAGGTTTTACTCAACACATTTTCCTGCTTTTTATCAGTCCTCACTGTTGTTAAGGGTAGCAGCATGTAGACGGGATATAATCATTGAATTACTCTGTGACTCATGCAGGATAAAATAATACCCCCGCCCATTATTTTCCTCACGGCAGAAGGGTTTTTATCTGGAAGGTACGAGGTGAATGTAGAGGGCAGATACACTGAGATATGGGCTGCAGTAAAATTGATTAAGAAATTGCATTAACTTTCACCCTCCGCCCTCCTTTACTTTGCTCACTGGCGATCACCCAGATACTAATGGGTCCGCTGTCATAAGTCATTCTCTTTTTCTGACTGGCAAATGAGAGGGAGCAGCCTCAGTCGATGGGGGATGGATGTGATTTTGCTTTTTTTTAAAGATGGGATGGCGCATGAGAGATTCCTTTTGAATAATACTTGCATAAGTCTCAGGAGATTTATAGTAGCTGAGGCTTTTGCATCTAAAATGGACTTATCAGGCTTAAAAGTCTCATGAAAATCCAACAAAACATTAAAATGCTTAAAACCCTCTTAGAATGTTTAAAGTAGTTCCTGTTAAATTCACAGAAATCTAAATATAGTCCAAAAATATGAAAATAATTCCTTATCCTGCCAATTTATTATGACATAATCCAAGATGTAATGCTTTTTTCCTGGCTTCATGCCCAACCCTTCCCCTGAGTTTAATCAAAATCCATCAGTTAGTTTATGTGCAATAGACAGAACAGGTGACAAAAACTAAATGATAAAGCAAAAGATAAACTTTTCCTGGATCTGTTCTTTTATCCAAAGCCAATTTAAAATGTAATGGGTTCTTCGCTGTCACATGTTCAACCCTCCCACCAGGTTTCATAAAAATCTGACTGTTTTTTAGCATGATTAAGTAAAAAATACAGTCAGAATCTGGTAAAATCATTACCTGTCTGGAAGTGGTAAATATCTGCTATTTCATTTGGCTATCGTTCAAATTTATTGCCCCATTTTAATTTCCCAAACACAATTATGAAACGCATTCTTGAACCAGATTCCTGTTTTGTAATTGGCTTTGAACAGTTAAATGGAAATCATGGCTGCTGACTTGAGGTGTAAAATGTATGATACTTCACTCTGTCAGGCATTTGCTTGATTAATCACTGTATAAGACGCTCCAAAAATGATCAAAAATACTAGAATCATATAAAAGCAAATTTCCAAGTCTAAAACCTAAAAATAATCATGATAATTGTGCAAGTTTTTCATTATATTAAACTATTTGAGAAGGTGATTAATAGATTGAATATGAATTACGTAATACAGAATTATTATAAATAATTTTATAACGTATCTTATTTTTCCGCTTTAGATTAATCTACTCCAAAGCATTGAAGGGCATCTGTAAAATCTAATTAATAAAATATAATGTTTTAGTTTGAACTGATAACTTGATAATGTTTGGATTGATAATGATATCCAGTTCGTCTCTTTAACCAGAAAAATGTTAGTATGGTCATCATGAAAAGTTAACAGAACATAGTGATGCCTAGCCTTTATATTACTTACATTTTACTTTGATTATTTCTCTGACATTTCAAATAAACACCTGCATAATGAACAATATTTTATATAAAATTCACTGTATGCTTTGAAAATATCAGCTTGACATTTTCCCATTGAGATTATGTGGAGTCCGCTTTAATAGACTTTGTTTATATATCTATTCCAGAGACTGGTGGTGAAGCCAGACCAACTGATCAAGAGGCGAGGCAAGCTGGGCCTGGTCGGCGTCAACCTGGACCTGAACAGCATCAGAGATTGGCTGAAGTCCCGCCTCATGAAAGAGACAACAGTACGTCACACACCCTCTCCCTCTCTGAGGTTTCTGAGCTAATTAACTCAACCCCTCTTTTTTAGAGTGTGCGCTTTGCTGAACACTCCTTCAATCAATATTATCCTAGTGCTCAGTCAGATCCTCCTCCTTCCTCCTCCTGCCCTGTTTAGCAGTGCAGCATTTGGTTTGTGTGTATCTGGGTTTTTTCCTGTTAAATTTTCAAACTAAACAGTGGCCCAGAATGCTGCATGGATCAGTGTCTGTCCACTGGAAATAAATCATTCCAGTTAGCTGAATAGTGTGCTGCTTGTGAATAAACAGTCAGTCAATCTTTTCCAGTCAGTAAAAAAGACCATCATTATACCGCCGAGACGCTGCGATGCCACGTAAACCAGGATGGCTCATAAAGCATTTCAGAACATTTTCGGTGTGTGTCGCTGCGGTGAGATCGCATAGATGTGTCATTTCACATGGGAGATCACACTGCGTGCTGCTACCAGCGGTAGAAAACGAGAATGAATGAGGCTAGAACTGTTATAAGAACGGACACAGCAGTGTTTCTGCTTGTATCTCATCTTTATTTTCCTCTAAAGGGTCATTGATGAAAGTAAATATAATATATTAAAATGAAATAAGATATCTTGTGGAAAAGTATTAGCTATGGTCCCTTTAAAGTGCTTCACGTCATTTGTTGGGTCAGTTTTAGTTGTAATTATCATGCTAACACTAAACTAATGCTGCGTCTCAAATGAACTTACTTTGATTAGTATACTTATATGTAGTATACTACACTACTCAAAAGAATTAAAGGACCCTTTACATTACAGATCCAAAATCGATGCACAAAATATTCATTCGTTGAGAATAAAATGAGGTAAGATCAATCAATGGAAAGCAAAACCATTAACCCGCAGAGGTTCTGGATTCTAAATCACACCCAAAATCAAAGTTAAAAAATGAAATCACAGGCTGACCTAAGGCTAGCTGTTTTTTGTTTCGTTTACCCTTGCTTATTTTCTTAAATTTATATGGATGTTTGATTTGATTCCAGAAGAACTGCTGTATTTTTCATTAAAACATTTTTATATTATTTATTTATACATTTTATTGACCTTTTGAGTCAGCAGTGATGTGATGCAACATGAATGGACTAAATTCCAGTTCAGCAAACACACTGTTGTAATAGCAACATGTTTGTTTTAACAGTCTGTTATAAAAGCAGTCAAGTTTATTAAAAGACATTTTGAGGAAGAAGAATGCATCTTTATTGTTTTTATTGTTAGTTTGCATGTGCCTTAAACAACATAAAGCTAAATTCAAAAGCTGATAGCAAAATAAGAGCCATTAAGTAATTGTGTATTTATTTTTATTTTTACTTATTACATTTTTACTTATTACATTTACCAGGAGAAAAAATTATCAGATTAATCGATTAATCGTCGATTATTATTATTAACTATTAATTGACTATCAAAATAGTCGTAAATTGCAGCCCTACAGTAAACCATCTTGCATTTATCTGAGAACCCTTGTGGATTTTTCAGTTTTTTTTATCATCAATACATATCAGCCTTCTTCTTCTTTGTACTGCACAAAATGGAAACTCCCTCTGGACCTTTTATTGTTCTGTCCAGTGCTCTCCAGCTGGCTGCTCTCAGCCGGTACCTGGTTAAGTTTTGCCTGTTGGCCTTTAACAGAGGGATGATGACTCACCAAATGAGCTGCGGCTGTCTTTTTTTTCTTCCTGAAACGTCAGTTCAATGGTACAGAGTCATGTCCTGTCTTTTATCATTTTTTTGTTATTGATTTGACAATTTAATAATCATTTGTCCAACTATGCCAGGAAGTTTATATCTGGCATCATGGACGATGTCTATATGGAAACACACACAATATGGAGACCATCAAGATTCTTTTTAACCCTTGACAACTCAGACCTATATGATGTTTTGCTCATTACTGTTTATTTAGTATGTAAAGTTTTAATACAACAATTTTCTGGATGCGCCCTCAGGTTGGAAAAGCCAAGGGTGTTCTGAAGAACTTCCTCATTGAGCCATTTGTTCCTCATAAGCAGGTAAAGCTTTCATTACATCTATAATGAAATGTTTTAAGAGGGATGGTAATAGATGCCTGGTAAACACATGTTTTCCTATTTTTAATGGTCCATCGTTCAGGAGGATGAGTTCTACGTTTGCATCTACGCCACCCGGAAAGGCGACTATGTTCTCTTCCACCATGAGGGAGGGGTGGATGTGGGAGATGTGGATGCCAAGGCGAAGAAGCTGCTGATTGGTGTGGATGAAAAGATCACGGAAGACTCTGTAAAGAAAGAACTGTTGACCAATGCCCCCAATGACAAGAAAGCGTGAGTGAAATGGAAAACGTTGTAGTGATGAATAAGTGAGACTATGTCGGATCAGGAGGATTATGAAAATTAAGAGAGAAGTTGGAGAATTTGGAAATGAATGCATCCAGGGTGCATCCCCTTGGCGGTCTTCTGGGCTTGTCTGTTGGTACGAGGACCCAGAATCTATTGGGATGGTTACTAATGGCATCTAGCCTAGGAACTGGGATTCCCCAAGAGGCACCGAGATGCATTGATCTGTAGAGAGAAAGTGCTGAAGTAACCAAGTGGTGCCTTTTTGTTTTTTGAATTTTATGTTTTCATTTTCTCCGCATCCAGTAGGTTGAACATTCTGTTGGTTAATTTCTTCTCCAGAAGCAGATCTCAAATACTATTCATTATTTTTCCTAAAACTCTCCAGCGATAAACAAGTGCTGATGTTGTATCATCATTTGTGTAGTTTGTTTTCATGGGTACAGTTTGAATATAGGCTCATTCTGTGAGGAGGATTTTTATAATAATAATAATACTAAATTGACTTATATAGCGCCTTTCTATGAACTCCAAGATGCTTAACAAAGAGGGTAGTCAAAACATACTAATAAATAAACATTAAAACGAGGGATGTGTAGAAGATATATTGAGATCGTGAGCTTTTAATTTTTAGGGCTCAAAAACTGCTCAGTGCTTTTTCACAAAACTTTATTTTTGTTAATATATATATTATGTATAAACATTCATTTTACAGGCTTTTGTATTTCCTACATTTTTGTTAGTTTTTTTTAATACTATTAAATATTATTAACGGAAATAGGTTTGTATCACTTATCAAATCTTCATCTGCTAAACAATTTGCCCTCACAAGACAAACACTCAGACAATCTACAGGGATGGGTCAAATGCAGAGACTTAATTACACAATGTTGAACTGTATGTCCCGTAGAAAAGCGTGATAATAAAGACAATACATTAAAAATAAGAACTAACTTGTTCATGAAAGCACATTTAGTATTATTAATCCATTAATAATACTAAATGCATTTAGTATTATTAAATAGTTATTTGTAGGTAACTACAGTCCAACAAAGCAAAAAAAAAGCCTGCTATTTTATTAACATAATTTTATTTGTAGCCATCAGTCAAAACTGAAGAGCCACATAAAAGCAGTAAGAGGAGACACTGTTGTGTTAGCAGTAAATGTGGGGGCAGCAGGAGGAGCTGGGTGGAGCCTTTCCCTTAGATAAATGACAGTCTCTCTCTGCTGCTACGCCTTTCTTCGATCGGCTACAGCCCCAGCCTCTTTTATTTCTTTTTTTTTTTACGATCTTGCGCGTCCTTCCAGCCTTCTCATCCACCTATTCGTCTCTGTAGTTGCAGATACTGCCCGAATCACTGTCTGCTTCGCTGACATTTTTTAAGCCACCCTAGAGATCACCTTGCTAAAAATTGCTGGCACCCTAACCCCAAACAACCCCCTTTTTACCTATTGGTCACACTGCACTTGGCCAGTTCTCCTGCTGTCCCATCGAAAGCAGACATGGAACACTGAGTCACTGAGGGTTTCAAACACACTTTACCCCAAAGGCAACTAGAAATTTTGACAACAGGCTGACATGGTAACAGAGGCTCTGAGCTGCCAACCAACTGACAGGCAGGAGAGGAGAGAAAAATTGTTGACCCCCCCCCCTTTATCATCCCCCCCACATCACTGCTCTGTTTTGACATGTGAAGGAGGAGGTAAATTAGAATTTTCCATCTCAAGAGCAAGGCTTTCCAGAGTTAATAAACAGGTGGGCTGCTTCTTGTTCCGCTCAGTCTAAATAATCTTATACAATCTCAATAAGATTGCTTGTAGTTTGTCATGCTTTTTTATGAGGAAATAATGGTTAAGCATATTGCATTGCTTTGCCTAGAATGGAATAATTAATAATTAGAAAACTTTAGAGGACATTCAGTTATTCACAGTAAAACACAGTATTTGGTCCTTCCCTGAGGAGCAGTGGGCAGCCAGTGGGAAGCGTCCAGGGAGCATGATCAGCGATAACATTAACACAAGTTACTGGTTCTAATGTAGCTGATATGTGTACAACAACAGTTTCTAAACAATATGGATGTTTTCTGTTGAACCAAAATGAATCAAACCAACATAATATTACAATGTAATAAATAAAGCAAGACACGATGTACACCAATCAGCCAAAACTTTAGAACTGGTAACTGGTATTAATGTTGTGGCTGATTGTTATTAATTTAAACATGACTGCAACAGTAAATGTGTCTTCTTCTTTGTATGGTGTATTTGTATTTTTTGCACAGTAAATATGCAGAAGAAGACAATTAAATTGTTTATTGAAATTATTTGGATGGCATCAGCATTATTTCATCAAGGGAACTCTGGTTTGCAGATTCGTGATATACAATTAGGAGTTAGGAATAATTATTCCTAATTCCCCTTTTATATTCCCCCTTTATATTCCAAAGAACTATATTGTGTGTGTATATATATATATATATATATATATATATATATATATATATATATGGGCACCCTATGCAAAACAAATTATTTTTGTGAATACTCATGATCTTTATTTCAAATCGAATATTTAACTCAAGTTGCATTATTTAAAATATGTTACATTATTAATATAGAACAAAAAAATATCTAAAACATGTGTGCCGCAAGTATTGGCACTCTGCATTTAATATTTAGTGCAGCCTCCCTTTTGGCACAATAACAGCCTTGAGTCTCCTTCTGTAGTGTGTGATGATGTTTGAGAACCCATGGAGAGGATATGAGACCATTCTGCCATATAGAAACGCTGTAATTCTGTCAGATTCTGTCAACGCTTGTGGACCCTCCCCTGTAGATGTAGATAGATGTTGTGTGGGGTTTAGGTCAGATGACTGGGATGGCCATGGCAAAATGTTTCTTCTGTGATCCCTGAACCATTCTTGGTTGATCTTGAGATTTGCTGCAGATCATTGTCCTGCTGGGAGGTCCAAACCCGGCCCACTTAAAGTTTCCTACCCGAGTCTAGTTAGTTTTCATCCATTTAATGGCTTTTCCCTGTGACTTTTTTTTATTGCTACGCCAAACCAATCCTTTAAAAACATTTTTTGCATCTCATTGTACTCTTGTATTTTTTAAAGGCAATTCTTCTTGAGGGATTGAAAGGGATGAAGTCCAGCATAAGATGTTGAAACAGAGTTTGCGTTCAAGAGTTTCACATTGCAATGGCTCATGCATTTGTGTAATTACTCGACAATTTAATGAATTTCTTTTTATAGTTAGTTATCTTCTAAAATTATGACTGCAACTAATGACTTTGCCAATTAATCTCTCATTAATCAGTTGTTTTGTCAACAAAATAGTGAAAAATATCTTCAATTTACTTGGACTTTTTTTTTTTTTTTTATTGCACCAGCAGTCTGAAAGTAAATTACTGTGTATAGAATATATTTTATGATAAAGTTGCTGAGAGCAGTAGAATATACTCATTAAAAAAAATGGTTTCCAGGGTGTGGCACTTTTGTTTGGACTTTTTTCATTATCAAAATATTTGCAGATTAATTATTTTGGCCGTAATGTTTTAAGATGCCCCTTGTATTGTAATGTAGTTATTGTCGACAGTAACCTGTGATGCTGCAGCAGCGGAACAGAAGGTGAGCTAAATGTGTGTGTTGTAATCTTTCTACAGGGTCTTGGCCAGCTTCATTGTTGGTCTCTTCAACCTGTATCAGGATCTGTTCTTCACATACCTGGAGATCAATCCACTGGGTGGGTACAATGTTTTGGTTGTTTGTTTCTCATTACCTTGATATGTTATGTCTGATAGATCAATGATGATCATATCTACACATTAGTCCAACACAGATTCATAAATATGTGAGCAGATTATGAAACCTGAGAGGGGACCTCAAAGGGAAATTGGAAATGAGAAAATCTTTAATCCAAGTAGTGCAAGTTGCTTCTGCAACATTTTTAACGCTTAGGGAGGAAATCAATTAATAATTAATGCTTTGCTGTTTGATGAATGCAGCATGTGTTTATAAAGGAGAAATTGGGCACCAGTACATGCCCTGTGGCAGCTGTTCCTGTGGTGTGTATTCTGGCTCTCTCTCCCTGCTTTGAAGTCACGTCCCCTCCTCTTCAACATTGCTCTCCTTCTGCCTCCTGCAGGGGCAGCAGGGAGGTCCTAGTCACCTGTGCTCAAACATAGTCCCACGATGACCTCTGCGATCAGTGAATCTCAGTGGGAGTTGGAGTTTAGATGTTCACACTGTTTTATCCCCATTTTCTCAGTGGTGACCAAAGAAGGAGTGTACGTGCTGGACATGGCAGCTAAGATCGATGCTACGGCTGAGTACATCTGCAAGGCCAAGTGGGGTGATGTGGATTTCCCTCCACCCTTTGGCAGGGAGGCTTATCCTGAGGTGAGGGAGGACGGGTGAGACCAAGGCATCATCACCGTAGACCGTTTGTTCTTTAAAAGCTTACCAGAGGTGTTGAGATTGATTTAAAATGAACCCTCTGGTGTCTGAGGTCCTGGCAACATTCTCAAACCTTTATGTACCACATTAAATGATGCTTGATGAACTATTTTTTCACTTTAACATACTGAACCCAAGCACATAGTTGATCAAGCTTAAGGTAAGGGTTAGAAATCACATCTCAGATACCAGACGGTTATTAGTGTTATCTATGATGTTTTTGTTCTATAAATACCTAAATTGAGGAAGATGAAGTAGTAGCCTCTTCTGCTGCGTAATGTTAATGTGGAAGAACGGTACCAACATGCAGTTGTTAATCAGATTTTATGACTCTTGTGGAGAAGGCTGGAGATATGTTCAAGTTGTCTGCGCAGAGACTCAATAATAATAATGATGTAATTTCATATAGCAATATGATGCAGGAGATCCTCTTTCCCCTCCAACAAGAAATATATTTTCCCTCATTTTTGTTTGGTGACAGTCAGTTGGTTCTCTGAATTGATTAAAAATGGGTCTTGGGCCATAAAAGACCTAAAAAGGGGCATATCCATTTTTTCTTCTTTTTTTTAAAGAATGTAATGCATTCTTCCATATGAAAAACAAACATCAGGCACATTAACAGTGTTTCTGCTGGCTCTTAAAAAAACAAAAATTTACTAACCTGAATTTTACGCCTTAAAAAGACTAAATTACGTTGAGGTATTTACGATTTTTTTTTCTCAAACACGCATCCAAATGTATTATTTGTAGACACAATTCTCAAAATTGTTAGTTTGAAATTGTTTGCAGAATGGAAATTAGTTAAGTCTTTTGAATCAATTATAGGTGGTCTTTAAAACATATTAAAATGTCTCAATTCAGCACATTCAAACCTGCAGTAGTGTTGTCTAGAGGGGGTTGTTGTCTGAGAGTATTCAATTTAAAGTCGCATAAAAATCCTGATCTTCTTTTTATATTTGGTTAGGGGGGCTACGAGTTTGATTTTGTGACTTGACTGTGAAGACTTGATTAAATTACGAGGAGACTATCAGGCATTGATGGAGGTATGCTGGCCAGTGAGTGCCATTCTACTGTAAGAAGATCAGATTCTCGTGTGGCAAGTGTCTCTGTTTTTAATTCACTAGGCTTTTAGTATAATCAAAAACATTTACTGTATAGAGATGGTGTGAAAGGTAAATCCCAAAATGAAAGAGGTAAGTCATAAACATAATATATATGAACATAAATAAAATAGGCTGCAATAGTGTTTTTAGTGATGTATGTGCTGTCAGAGCTTGTTTTGAGACGGACTGAGTTCCACATAGGCTTTAATTGGGCTGCTGTGGGTCTCGAGTGGAGGGTAAGGACAGCAGTTGCCTTTGATTAGAAGCCTATTTTACACCCAGCCACCAGCTGTGGCCCCCAGCTGTCACACACAACCACTGACTCACACCACATCCTCTACACCTATTCATATGTATACAATATTTTATGATTAACGGCTTCTTAAATCAGAGAAGGACAGCTAATACATTCTCTTAATGTAGGAAGGTGCTTGTGCTAACCCTGTGCTGATTAGGTCTACAATCATATCCCCTCCCCCACCTCTGTAGCATTCATAGAGCCTTTCTCTCAACTCTTCATTTGGTTTGTGTAGGAAGCCTACATCGCTGACCTCGATGCCAAGAGTGGTGCCAGCCTAAAACTGACACTGCTCAACCCCCGAGGCAGGATCTGGACCATGGTGGCAGGAGGAGGTGCCTCTGTGGTGTACAGGTAACCAAGCATACAGCCAGAGTAGGACCATTCTACGTATGACAAAGTCTGAATAAAGAAGAGGTCAGCCGATTCAGAATTTGTGGTGTAATCCAATAAGACGTTTTTTTCTGTTGTCTCTTGACCTTATCTTCACTACATTAATTACACTACACTCAGTTGGGTTGAGTTTAATGAGAATCTGCCAGCAAAGTGACAGTGAGACTGATGGTACAATTTTGTCTGGCGGAATGAGAAAGTCTGTTGGTTGCAAAGCGTGACATGCAGCAACATCAGCCATGACTAATTATTCCCTCTCTGCATTGTTTACTTTTTGGATCAGTTGACAGTCAATGAATTCAGCACAAACAAACGAAAAGTGGCAGTACCATTATATCATCTTTTGTCTCGGCTCTCTTCCCTACCAGCTAATGCATCCCTCCAGCATAGTTGCTGTTACTTTTTCCCTCTGTGTGGGTGGTTAATGTAAATCTCTCCTAGTGACACGATCTGTGACCTCGGTGGCGTCGACGAGCTGGCCAATTACGGGGAATATTCTGGTGCTCCGAGCGAACAGCAGACCTATGACTACGCTAAGACTATCCTGTCTCTGATGACCAGAGAGAAGCACCCTGATGGTGGGGAACCTGCTCTTAATGTGTTCTCTGTATATGTTTGTTTTTCTTTATCTGAATATATCCTTCCATCATGATTTCCAGGAAAGGTTTTGATCATTGGGGGAAGCATTGCAAACTTCACAAATGTGGCAGCAACATTTAAGGTACAGTTTCACATTTTGTTTACGCTGCAGCCTTGAGAAAGCTTACTCTTCACTGAGCATGTCCTCCTCTCTCATAGGGGATCGTTCGAGCTATCAGAGATTATCAGGGGCCACTGAAGGAGCATGAGGTCACCATTTTTGTCCGTCGGGGAGGCCCAAACTACCAGGAGGGTCTCAGAGTTATGGGTGAAGTTGGTATGTTGTAGACTCTTGTTTAAGTTCATACTTCAACCTCTTAAGGGTGTCAGCTCATCCAGATAAGAGGACGTGTGACACGTGTTTCAATGTTTCCTCTCCTCAGGAAAGACCACTGGGATCCCCATCCATGTTTTTGGCACCGAAACTCACATGACTGCCATCGTTGGCATGGCACTGGGCCACCGGCCAATCCCAAACGAACCTCCTGTTGCTGCTCACACTGCCAACTTCCTCCTCAACTCCAGCGGCAGCTCATCGGTATGACACACTGGCTCCACAGGGACAAATAGGCTGTTGTGTTGTGACAGCTCGCTATTCAGTGAATTTATCATGGGCTTCTACATTGTTGTGGCAGAGTGAGCCACAGAGTGACTTGCATGCCTCAGTTTCACTTATTACTGTCTTGTCCAGTTGGAGAACCAGATTATCTGAAGCCCAATGGCTCTTTTGTGTAAGAGCACTGCAGGTCATTGTGCACCACTCTCACTCAAGTTATTCGGGAACCACATGGCGACCTCCCCGAGGCATCCATTAAGAATGTGCAGTGCGTGGGCTTTCAGAACACACATGCATCTATTTGTCCGTCCACATCAAATGTATAGATGAATATAAATATGAAAGAGTCAAAGTTGTACAAATATGTAGCGCAGAAGTTAAAAAATGTTTAATTTGTCTTTCATTTCTAGACACCGGCTTCCAGCAGAACGGCCTCTTTCTCTGAAAAGAGAGCCTGTGTTGAGAGCTCACCCGCCAAGAAGGCCAAAACCGGAGCACCCATAGGTGAGAACACACGCAGCATCAGGGACCGCTCAGCCTTTCACCCATTAGGCCATTGCCTGGTTGAGATTCGGTATTATAGCTCCCCCTTCAGACTGAAGGAAGAGCTTCAACTTTGGTCTACTAACATGATCAGAATCATAACAAAGCAAATCCAGAACATCTCAAAGATCAAAATGCCTCTTGATGGCTATATAGACCACACTGGCGTACGTTCATTCTCAAATTGGTCATATTATTACCCATCGCTATGGATAATAAAAATTTAAGATGTGGATTTAGGAATATGGTGGGTTCCATTTCATCTGGCTATCAGTTTGTGTTTCACTGGGTAGAAGATGTTGAGTAACATTTTTCTTTCTTAACTGTCTTTCTTCAGTACATTTACCCATTGCAGGGAATCCTGAGAATTTCATGCCTATTAATTTTTTCTTTACTCCTTTCATTTTCTGTTCTGTTCATGTACTCTCAATTTTTGGTTGGGTGGAATTAATGAACTTGATCAAAGTTTTCTGCAGTTTCTATTCTGGTTTCTTTGTTTACAGTTTTACATGCACATGAAATAAAAGAAGTAGAATACCTTCAGTGACATGGTATGTTTTATTTGTTGTGCTGTGCTCTCGTTTCCCTGTAGTCAAGGCAACCACCCTCTTCAGCAAAGACACAAAGTCCATCGTGTGGGGAATGCAGACACGGGCAGTGCAAGGCATGCTGGACTTTGACTATACCTGCTCCAGGGATGAGCCATCTGTTGCAGCTATGGTCTACCCGTTCACGTGTGTGCACTCTGCCCTTCCTCTTTAGCTTTTTTTTACTTTGCCTTGCTGTCGTTGTAATGTTTCTCAATGATGCGTTTAATGTAATAAACTTCATTCACTCAGTGGGGACCACAAGCAGAAGTTCTACTGGGGCCACAAAGAGATCCTCATCCCTGTATATAAGAACATGAGTGACGCCATGAAGAAGCACTCAGATGTGGACGTGCTCATCAGCTTTGCATCTTTGCGATCAGCCTTTGACAGCACGATGGAGACGATGCAGTACCCGCAGGTAAACACACCCTCAACCTGGACTATCGGTAAGGTTGAAGCTGGGAATGAGGTTAAGCCATTCTATCTAACTGTTTTCAGATCCACACCATTGCTATCATTGCTGAGGGAATTCCTGAAGCCCACACCAGGAAGATCATCAAGACTGCAGATGAGAAGGGTGTCACAATAATTGGACCAGCAACTGTTAGTCTTTATTCACTTCACATTTGAATAATCACGATTTCCTTCTGGGTTGACACCTATGAGCAAATGCCTTGACTCGTGTTTTCTTTGTCCAGGTTGGAGGAATCAAGCCAGGCTGTTTCAAGATCGGAAACACTGGAGGAATGCTGGATAACATCCTCGCCTCCAAGCTCTATCGTCCAGGCAGTGTGGCCTACGTGTCCCGCTCAGGTGGCATGTCCAATGAACTCAACAACATCATCTCTCGCACCACTGACGGCGTTTTTGAGGGTGTGGCCATTGGCGGGGACAGGTATGTAACCCTTATTTGCAGTATGTAAGCATGCAAGTACAGGTTGGTGGGAAATTGTACACTCCTCTGCAGATATCCAGGCTCTGTGTTTACGGATCATGTCTTGCGCTACCAAGACACCCCTGGGGTGAAGATGATTGTTGTGCTGGGAGAGGTGAGAAATACATCTCTGTTGATACTTATTCCTGTAATGCCTGCAGCTTTAAATGCTCAATATGTGTCTCAATTTGTATCTGCCTACCCTCTACAGATTGGAGGCACAGAGGAGTACAAAATCTGTGAGGCCATCAAACAGGGCAGGATCACAAAGCCAGTAGTGTGCTGGTGTATTGGCACCTGTGCCACCATGTTCTCCTCAGAGGTGAGAGTGCAGGTGTAGGGGCAGATGCATTTCAGATACGGTTTGGCCGCTTGGTAAGACATTTAAGGGGTTTTAATAACAGTCTTAGTACCATTTCTGTTGCTTTTTATCCCTCTCAGGTTCAGTTTGGGCACGCAGGAGCTTGTGCCAACCAGGCATCTGAGACCGCAGTATCCAAGAACAAGGCTCTGAAGGAAGCTGGTGCCTTCGTCCCAAAGAGCTTTGACGAGCTGGGAGAAATCATAAAGTCAGCGTACATCTATTTTTCATATTCATCCTCCCAGTTATTCTTTCCAACATCCCACAAAGTCTTAATAAATCTGTAATACGATTATCTGAATATCAGTCCTTAAAAATTCTAATATACAACAAAATATGTGAATCTAAATACATTTAGATGGGCGTTAAATATGAAATTTAAAGTGTTTCCCTTTTTTTCCTCTGGGGACCCACTTCTAAGTGACACACTATCACGACCCAATTCATTATTGGCCTTTAATGAGGGATAGAAACAGGTCGTAACATGGATAGATTACAGTGAGAAGGATGAATCATACATGAATTACTGTTCCTGACCATTTTCATGCATCAATTAATTATCATGATCAGCTAAAACAGCCATTTTGTATAGATATCTTTCCCAAATCACAACTTGGTTTTATGCGCATATCTTTTAAAACATAATCTAAAAATTAAATCAAATATTTTAATTTAAGTGGATTAAACAACCTCATTGTTTTCATTGTTTTATGTTAGACCGTGATCATTTTGGATACTTTATGAAAGAGAAAAATTCTGTCAGCATCATTGCAGAAATTGTAAAATTGTAGTACTTATCCAACACGCCCTCATGTGACTCAAAGCGGTACTGCAGTTATGAATCCGATAAAATTCAGCAAATTTATTTGGTAGCACAAATAGATTCTTCTGAAACTCCCCAGTGGGTCACAACCTAGTCTTGGGGTATAACATATTTAATTGGTTCCATTGTGCTTCGAAATTATTTCATGTTAAACACACTTAGTTCTTTGTGTAATAAGTCCAAAATTGAACTTGTTTAAACCTGCAGAAAGCTTGTCTAGTTCTTCTTAATAAAGATAAATAACTAAGAAACAGTAGATGGAATTCAGTGTCACAGATGCTTAGGAGCATTTCATAATCGATTTATTCATTTATTTATATTTTTGCATTATTTTGCTTTTTTATCCACGTTCCCACTTTTCATGTCAGCAATTTTCATGTCGGTTTTTCTGGCTGCAGGATTGCATCTGTGTCCTTGTACACAAATTAAATTTTAATTTTTTTACTGTTACATTCCTGAACTCATTTCTCAGTCGTTTTTCTTTTTCATCAGATCTGTTTATGATGACCTCGTTGCCAAAGGAGTTATCAAGCCAGCTGAAGAGATGCCTCCTCCCACTGTGCCAATGGATTACTCCTGGGCACGAGTAAGTACGCCTCTGACCAAGATCCGTACAAATCAAACTTTCTGCTCCCAGGTGATAGGAAAACAAAGCTGAAACAAATCAGGTTCTTTGTGAAAGAAACAGATGGATTGTATCCACTACATTTAGTGAAATCTCATCTTTTTTTTGCTTTGCATTTATTTGCCCGACAGGAGCTCGGTCTGATCCGGAAACCTGCTTCCTTCATGACCAGCATCTGTGACGAGAGAGGTCAGGAGCTAATCTATGCAGGCATGCCCATCACCGAGGTCTTCAAATCAGAAATAGGCCTTGGAGGGACTCTGGGGCTTCTTTGGTTCCAGAGGAGGTTAGTGCTTAACCCAGGAGTTGCGATAAACTTGTGAAACCTTTGAACCACATAATCATTATTTTTTCCTTCGATGTGTGCAGGTTGCCGCGGTACGCCTGCCAGTTCATTGAGATGTGCCTGATGGTGACTGCTGATCATGGTCCTGCTGTCTCTGGTGCCCACAACACCATTGTCTGTGCTCGAGCTGGCAAGGATCTCATCTCAAGCCTCACCTCCGGCCTTCTCACCATCGTAAGACACTTATACGTGTGATTTAAGCCATTGTTTTCAGTTGACCTATAAGAGACGGCCATTAGCATGCTTTCTTCCTTTTCCTCTACTCCTCAGGGTGATCGCTTCGGAGGCGCTCTGGATGCTGCAGCAAAGCAGTTCAGCAAAGCATTTGACAGCGGCATGCTACCCATGGAGTTTGTTAATAAAATGAAGAAAGAAGGCAAGTTGATCATGGGCATCGGACACAGAGTCAAGTCGGTGAGTGCCGTGGGTCTTTAGCGTGTGCGTAGCCATTGAGGGCTGCAGCAGAGGAGACCTTTAAAACAATCTATGCTTCCCCAGATTAACAATCCAGACATGAGGGTTCAGATCTTGAAGGATTTTGTGAAGCAACACTTCCCCTCCACCCAGCTATTGGACTATGCTCTAGATGTAGAGAAGATCACCACATCTAAAGTAAGATTCTTTCATTCTTTCATTCCTGTCATTCATTGCCTTTACTATTAAATTTTACTTGTAACTAACAAAATGTTTTTCCCTTGTGTTTTAATCATGTGATATTAGAAGCCCAACTTGATCCTGAATGTGGACGGCTTCATTGGTGTGGCCTTTGTGGACTTGCTGAGGAACTGTGGTGGTTTCACAAGGTGAGCCTTTCAATAATGACCACCTAAACAATGTTTGCACCTTTTTGAATTGGCGACATCTTTACTGTATTTAAGACACTTATGAAAACAAATCTGAATACTTTATTGTCCGCATTGCCTTTGGTTTCAGCATCAAAGCATGATGCATAGAACGCAAACCCTTAAGACATCATAGCTTGTGCATACGTACAAAAATAGAATTAAATAAGATTACAGCAAAACATTACATGCCGACACCAATGTCATGGCTCCACTCTGGGTCTTGGTTGACCGCACCATAAATTTGTTTATTGCTTTGACAGCATTTGGAACAAATTAGTTCTGATACTGTATAAATCTGTTTGCCCTCAGTATTCTATAGCACCTCTCTGAGGGTAAAAGTTCTGAGCGGTCATTGATGATTCTGTCAGTTTGTTTATTCTGAGCTAGTCATAAATGTTACTGAGCTGCTTTTGTGGTTTCCCTAAGACTTTATTCCTCCTCTCCAAGTTCAAATTGCCACACTAGGTTATTATATTAAAAGATTAGACGCTTTGTATCAGGCTGTTAAACGCAACCTCCAGAATTTTTGGCCTCACTTCAAAATTGCATAGCAGATGGAAATGTTTTGAACATTTCCTAGAAAATGTGCTCAGTATTAGATCTAAAGGTCAGACCGCTGTCCATATATAGACAAAGATATTCAAAAGCATCCAACATATGAACTGATTGCTCATCAATCGTTATAGACATAATTGAGAAACTGGTATTCCAGTGACATTCCTAAATTGAAACCATGCAGCAGCAGAAAGGAGGACAAGGCTGACAACTCAGACCACTGTGTATTTTTTTATTTTGATACTATCTTAGATAGTTAGAATGCTAACCAGCTAGCCTCAACCCAGTCTCTTCTTTGTATAAACCACCGTGAACGTTAGGAGGTGATAATCCTTTAGTTTAGGCCTCTCTGCTATCCCCACCTGAATCCGCTTTTTCTCTTATCATCTCCAGAGAAAGATTCCTAATCAGTGTCACTGTAAATCACCTCTGTACTGTAGTCCCTGTAGTTAAATTAGCCTTTTTTCAGATCTAGTCTGGCTGCTAAGCCTGTCTCTAATTCTGTTCATGCCCATTCTTGCATACTGTTCCCTGCATGCCCCCCCCCCCTACTGTCCCTAGTCTGAAAACCTCCTTGAACAGTTCCAAAGCTTTAATTTAAGTATTTTTTGACTTAGCTATGCGCAGCCAATATTTCTTATCGCTAATCATACACACTGCAGGGATGAAGCGGATGAGTTTGTCGAAATTGGAGCTCTGAATGGCATCTTTGTCCTGGGACGCAGCATGGGATTCATTGGTGAGTCATGCATTGCAGTATGCAGACACACTAATATGATGTTTGCATGACGGGAAACCCTTTGACTTTGTATGACACTCTCCGTCTCCTCAGGACACTACCTGGACCAGAAGAGGCTGAAGCAGGGTCTGTATCGCCACCCCTGGGATGATATCTCCTACGTGCTCCCAGAACACATGTCCATGTAGAGAGAGGGACTAAAAAATTGCTCCTTTCCCCTGAATTCCCTCACTCCAGCTGTCAATCATCCGCCCATACAGTGATTTCACACTAAAGCAGTAGCTAATTTACAGAAGATGTTACTATTAATATAGCTGTAAATTGCAAGTATTTCAAAGAACAGTTTGTTGTTAGTTTCGGAAGCCTGCTAAGATTAGTTAAACATGACGAACTGTGAAGCTAGACGTAGACGAAGTCTAGGCCATACATACAGATAAGGGATCAAAGGTGAATTACTCAATTAACACTGTTAATTAAAACCAAATATTACATCATTATTGTCTTTTTAACCAAGCATGTGTGTCCGTATCAAAGGCTTTGGTGTCTCTGCTGTATTCACTATACCACATGAGAATCATGGCCTCGCTACAATTTAGTGCAAAAATGTCTTTAATATGAAGACGTGTTGTAGATCAGAGCTTTATTTATATATAGATAATTATATATAGGTGTATTAATGGTGAAAATATATTGGAACAGAACTATTATAGTATTGATTTCATCCATTGTTTTTGAAACTGGCAAAAATGAAAGTACTTACTATAGCAAATGAAATCATTTAATTTTTCATTATTGGAAAGTTTTGTACCACTTAACATATTCTTAGCAAAAGCGTGGGAGTATTTTGTTAATAAGTGTAAAAGGAAATTGAATGTTAAAATTAAGTACATGATTACAATGTGTCTTCTTTGCCCATTTTAAATATTAAAGCCATCAACTCCAGTGGGTAATAATATCTGGCTGTGTGCAGATTAAATATTCACTTTTTCAACGTCCAGCCTTTTTTGATGTTTTTGTGAACATAAAGGCACTAATGTTAATATAAACTGAATTATTGCTATCATATCTGTGCATCAACAGTATATGAATGCAAAATGCTGCTTTACAAAAAGACCACCCTTATTAAGGGTTTTATGATTAATGTATTTATTAGGTTAGAGCACTATAAAGCATTGGTAAACTGATATAGCTCATTAGATTAAAAAGGGCATCTGCGGTTGGTTTCTTACCAAATGGTGGACCCACATATATCTCTCCTGCTACGCCTAAGATTAAGTTATAGAATGAATTTGTCTTCTCCACCAGCCGCATCCTTCATATCAGTTGTTAACCGAGGTGATCTGTTCCCAAGCCATCTTGATGTTTCTTGGAATCTCATTTTCATGACCACCTGTTGATAAATTACTTACATGCATATAGTCAAAAGGAAGCTTTGTTGTAAAATGTTGCACACATGACTATTTATTATCATTTGGTAGCATTGTGCTGCAGTAAATTGATCTTGTCAAATTGTGAACCTGCATCGACTGTTCAAAACTGTTATAACTTGTTAAATTTATTGGCTGTTTTATAACCTAACTAATGACCTAATTATAAAAATTTATAAATCCTTTGTAAGGATAGTCTTTTAAGCAGTTAAGTGCCATCAGGTTTTAGTTTTCAAATAATCATGTATTAGGTACTCATATTTCTGGAGATAATAGTTGTCTGATTTCCATGTTCTAAAAGTCAATTTTGAATCAATTTATTAGTCAATAACTTTCATTATTTCAAACAATACCAACTGTTATTACACAAACGGCACACAGGTCCCAGCGTAGGGAATTTGACACAAGTCAGATTTCTATATCTTCATCGGAAAGAAACTCTAGGTGGATAATCTGCTCAATAACAACAGAGGGCAAGAGAGAAATAAAAAGTCAATTCTCTCTGAAATTAAAGGGATATTACACCTATATTCTAACAAATATATATAACCTTCACCACAACTCATGACTTGTGTAATAAAATATATGACAGCCATTACCGTGTCATCGGTTATTTGAATGTTACAAATATTATGTGGACAACGAGTAACCTCATTTGTTTTGTCACTTTTTTCATTGTGAACTGAACGGGCCTCTGTAAGAATTTGTTGTATAACTGTCATTTAGCAAAAATAAAAATGTAAGAGATGTCATGTAATAAAAGGTGTATGTGTGATCTCTTTACATATATAATTAACCTCAGCCCAGATTAGATTGTTAATAGAGCGCAGACGTTTGGGTTGGGTTCCTTGATACAGTGAAGGACTTTGACATGTTTTTATAACATAAGGCCGTGTGCCTTCCGAGATTAAGGCACACGGCCTTAATCTCGGAAGATTCCCTCGTGCTGTTAAAAGGTGAATTAAAAATATGCATTAAATATAATCTGCTTTTGCACAGAAATTGAAATGTCTCCGCTTTCTAACATGTGAAAGTGTGAACTAATGTCTGCATTGGTTCAGCCTGTGACCGGATCATGCTCTAATTATTGTGTCTCAGCGACATATCCTACAGGCACACCTAAGCACAGAGCCATTATTACCGTGAGGTACCCCAGCTGTGCTTACATCTGTTGGTTAGGAGTTCTTTTCGCTCAAGGTTTCATTTACAATATTCAGATTAAAGTGAAATGGTCTGACATGATTCTTCCAGGTCATCAGGCATTTAAACATACAATTGTAGTGATTATTTTTAATTTTTAATATAAAGTCAAGATATTTTATCTCCGTTTTTAAAATTGAGTGTACATTTCCAGGGCAGATTTTGTGATAGTTCTCTAACAGATTTGGTCTAAGTGTTTGTATTATTGTGAGTAGCCTTAAGTTTACATACACATTTTTTGGAGAAGTAATCATGATGCCTTTATCCAAATAATTCCAAATGGCCATTCCCTTTGTAAACTAACCCACCCTTAAAATAGGTATGGATACTGTGGAGAAATAACATCTGTTAGAATGTCAAAGTCATCAATATTGTTACTTAAGCATGTCCTTACAAATGAACTGTATGCCATGAGTTAATTTAAGTTGAATTTAAAATATTCAAATCAAAGGGATTTGCCTCAATTATTTAGATAGATTTTATTTTGGTCATATTTACATTTTTCCATTCTCATACACCCACATGTATATTTATACGTACAAAAAAAACCATATTCATGTACACATATATATACACATACAAAGTGATATGTTCTTTCTTTGCAGGCTGATGCTACAGCTTATTATGCCTTCTCTTTTCTAATCTGGGCTGAGGTTAATTATATATGTAAAGAGATCACACATACACATTTTATTACATGACATCACTTACATTTTTATTTTTGCTTAATTACAGTTATACAAGAAATTCTTACAGAGGCACGCTCAATAAACCAATCCCTCCAGGCCGGCTTTCTTCCGTCTGCCCTAAAAGCCGCCATAATTAGAACCCGACCGGTCATGGCAGTAGGCCGTCCACCCTGAGTCTTGGATCTGCTTGAGGTTTCCAAACGTTAAAGGGCAGTTTTTTCTCGCCATTGTCGCCAAGTTTTTACTCAAGGAGGAATTTGTTGGGTCCTGTAGATAATTATATAAAGAGTCTGGTCTAGACCTGCTCTTTCTGGAAAGCACCTTGAGACAACTGTTGTTGTGAATTGGCGCTATATAAATAAAGATTGATGGATTGATTGACTCCTCAAAAAACCTACTCTCGATCCAGAAGTTTTTGCTAATTACAGGCCCATTTCCAAACTCCCATTCCTCTCCAAAGTACTGGAAAAAGTAGTTGCTGCCCACCTCCAGGACCACCTCAAATACAACAACCGCCAAAATCACACCATTGGACTCACTGCCACCGCCCTAAACTGGTTTCAATTCTACTTCACCGACAGAACAGAATACGTTTCCCTTGGAAGTTCAAGGTCCTGGACACACACCGTCACCTGTGGGGTCCCCCAGTGATCAGTCCGTGGTCACATTCTCTTCATACTGTACATGCTCCCCCTTGGCCGTGTCATCAGTCGATATGGACTCTCATTCCATTGTTACGCTGATGACACGCAAATCTACATAAAAACTGACACATGTTCCTCCGCAGCCTCTCCATCCTCATCGTCATCATCATCTCCCCTGTCAACTCTCCACACTTGTCTGGAGGAGATAAAGGTGTGGATGAAAAACAACTTTCTCCAGTTGAACAGCTCCAAAACCGAAGCAATTTTAATTGGCACCCCACATCAGACCCAGTCTTCC